>CM060960.1:17554875-17744875 GCA_030765055.1 Mantis religiosa | reverse complement strand
TCTTCTACTTCTACTTCTACTTCTTCTACTTCTACTACTACTTCTACTTCTACTTCTACTACTTCTACTTCTACTTCTACTTCTACTACTTCTACTTCTACTTCTACTTCTTCTACTTCTACTTCTACTTCTTCTACTTCTACTACTTCTACTTCTTCTTCTACTTCTTCTACTTCTACTTCTACTACTTCTACTTCTACTACTTCTACTTCTACTACTTCTACTTCTACTTCTTCTACTTCTACTTCTACTTCTTCTACTTCTACTACTTCTACTTCTTCTTCTACTTCTTCTACTTCTACTTCTACTTCTTCTACTTCTACTTCTTCTACTTCTACTTCTACTTCTTCTACTTCTACTTCTACTTCTTCTACTTCTACTTCTTCTACTTCTACTTCTACTTCTTCTACTTCTACTTCTACTTCTACTTCTACTTCTACTTCTTCTACTTCTACTTCTACTTCTTCTACTTCTACTTCTACTTCTACTTCTACTACTTCTACTTCTACTACTTCTACTTCTACTTCTACTTCTTCTACTTCTACTTCTACTTCTTCTACTTCTACTACTTCTACTTCTTCTTCTACTTCTTCTACTTCTACTTCTACTTCTTCTACTTCTACTTCTTCTACTTCTACTTCTACTTCTTCTACTTCTACTTCTACTTCTTCTACTTCTACTTCTTCTACTTCTACTTCTTCTACTTCTACTTCTACTTCTACTTCTACTTCTACTTCTTCTACTTCTACTTCTACTTCTTCTACTTCTACTTCTTCTACTTCTACTTCTTCTACTTCTACTTCTTCTACTTCTACTTCTTCTACTTCTACTTCTACTTCTACTTCTTCTACTTCTACTTCTACTTCTACTTCTTCTACTTCTACTTCTACTTCTACTTCTACTTCTTCTACTTCTACTTCTACTTCTTCTACTTCTACTTCTTCTACTTCTACTTCTACTTCTTCTACTTCTACTTCTTCTACTTCTACTTCTACTTCTTCTACTTCTACTTCTTCTACTTCTACTTCTACTTCTACTTCTACTTCTTCTACTTCTACTTCTACTTCTACTTCTACTTCTACTTCTACTACTTCTACTTCTACTTCTACTTCTACTTCTACTTCTACTTCTACTTCTACTTCTACTTCTACCGTCAAGCATCGGGGTAACCTCATTCTGTCCATCTCTGCCACTCTTATCTATTTCCACACAATCTCCTCATTTCCATCATTGTTTTCCCTCGCCTCTGTCCAATTTTCTCAATCCTGTCCTCCCATGTGATACAAGGTCTTCCTCTTCCTGCTCTTCCTTCCACTTGCATTTTGAAAATCTGCTTCGCTTTTGAAAAAGTACTATGGGAGTAAACACTGAATACAGAAGAGAAATATCTAAGAGTTAAGCAACTATCACTTGCCTACCAAATATGTAAATGCTAAGAACGGTAATTGGATGTTCGTTGACATAAAGACTGGGATGCAAGATCATGGTGGCCAAACATGTAAAATGTATACTTAGCACTCAGTAAACCAATTCCACTTCCAATACATAAATGAGAGTTCACTCCAATACAGTGAAAAACAATTACAAAAATAATATAAATTAACCCAGTTTTTTAATGGAACTCAAGCCATTTTATTTGAGATTATTTCTCAAACCAATATGTATTATTTAATATTGGAAAGCAATAAATGAAACATAAGCCTGAATAGAAGTACAATACACTATTTAAAATACTATTATGTTTGTCTACTGTGATTCATGTCGTGCGCCATGGTGTAGTGGACTAGGGCATTGTGCTTTGGTTTGCTGCCACAGAATGCGCACTTCTGGAGGATGCGGATTTTAAGTCCTGAGTATAGGACTGGTGCCCACTCACCATCATGAGGAAATTGAGGAGCTACGCTAGGTAACAAGCACTGGTGTAGAAAGCCAATTAGGAGGGTGCGTGGTGCTGACCACATCTCCTCCTGCCTGTATGTTGGATGATCGCCCACCTCTGCCTTGTGTATGTGGGCGTGAGGCTGGCAGTCAGGTAGCGGGATATTATGCCATTACATTACTGTGATTCTTAATAATTTAAGCTAAAAAAAGTAAATAACACTCAGAATATGAAGCTTTACACTGGTTTGAAAAAATCATAACTTTTTCTTTGCTTCTGAATTTTCCATACAGTCACAACTAGTTGATTATATGCACTAAAGACAGAATATTGTCATCATTTAGGCTTTGTGATTATAGAAGTTGTGCAATTTCTAAAAATAACCTCATGCACACTGGGAACACTTCTAGTAGAGCTCATATTGTGAAGACCTGATCATGGATGTTAATGGATAAAGATATCACATGGCCAGACCTTGCACAGGGGAAGCACTTAGATGGGATTTCACTCATCAATAATAGGAAATACACATTGACTACATACCTTTACAGAGAGTAGACCTAGGTCCGTCTTTGACCACAGCTCACTCACAAGAGAGAGATGAAGCTTTGTACATGCTTCACTAGAGGAGAGAGAGGTAACGTGACATGACGTTACACATACAACTTTAGAGAAATGATTACTTAAAACACACTGTCTGAATTAAACAAAACAGTCACTTGTTAAAATATCACTGTCACAAATATCGTCGGATGCAAGCTGGAGAAGAATGACCTGCCCCAACTGTATTGCTAACATATAGAAATAATGCACTCCAAAAACAGTGTTGCTTCACCCAACATGTCTACATGTGACAAAGATACAGACTACAGAAATGATCAATAATAAGTAGGACCCGGAAGTGTAGCTAAAAAAAAAAATAACAATGTAATGACAGTGTTGTACGCTACCTACTCTGATAAACACGGGAGGGGGGTTGAGTGCCATGCAGTCCCACACATACTCGCGCAACCAAGGTCACGGGCAATGGAAATCTATCAAATGTAGTCACACAACACACACAGTGGTGTCATAGTTGGCAAGTTTGTTTGGTATTTTCTTCTGTGGCTTTGAATTGCAATATTTCTGTTTCAGTTTTATTTAGTTACAATCCTTTGCACGTAAACCATGCTTGCAAGTGTTTTACTCCTTGGTCAGCATTTCTTATTTAAGTTTTTAGTATCAAACCCATTTAAAATAATGAAGGTGTCCTGTTAAAACACATTTGCAATAATGTTTGCTTAAAAACCAGTATTACCTAGGAGACATTGTTTATTATATTAATATAGAATAAAAAAACTTATATCTTTCAATAAAATTCATAATGCTACATATGAGATTAGTTACTCTTTATTAAAAAATAAAGAACAGGCTCTATGTTAAGGTTTCACTGATATTTGATTCAAAACTTTCAAAATTAGTATGTAACGCTCTTGTTTTGCATTATTATTTGGCTGTTATTCAGCTTATACATGTACACTTTTAACCATTTATTACTTCATTTTAATTACATGATATACAATTCATCATTCTAACAAAAATCATATCACTTGTTACTATATCAACTAAAACAAAAACAAAACTAAAACGTTAAATAAAAGAGAAAAGTAGTTTAAGACTATATCCTTCACAAGTAGTTAATGTTGTATAATTAGGTTTTATTGTATGCACAGTTAACGAGTAAATTGCCTTTAAATTGCTAGTAAGATAAAATTGAATTTGGAAATTAATTGTTCTTTCACACTGGCCGTGTGTAGGACGCACTATGAAAGGGTAGAGCCAGACTGAAAAATTCAATGCCATAGCCGGGATTTGAACCACAGATCTTCTGGTTTCCGTCCAGCCGCTCTAAACTATTGAGTTACTATGGTCAACATGCCGACATGATATTAAATTCTCCAACTGACTTGTGTTTTTCCCGGTAAACCACTAGGAGTTCTCATAAACACATGAGACAACTACCTTAATGACGACTTACTATGCTGTAAGTACTTTAAGGCCCGGGCTTTATAGTTCAGACGACTATTAGGTCAATTAATGGAAATTAATTGTTCTTTCACACTAGCCGTGTGTAGGACGCACTATGAAAGGGTAGAGCCAGACTGAAAAATTCAATGGCATAGCCAGGATTTGAATCAGGGAAAAACACGAATCAGTTGGAGAATTTAATGTCATGTTGGCACGTTGACCATAGTAGCTCAATGGTTTAGAGCAGCTGGACGGAAACCAGAAGATCCATGGTTCAAATCCCGGCTATGGCATTGAATTTTTTAGTCTGGCTCTACCCTTTCAAAATTGAATTTATTTGAAGCTTTTATTTCTTACATTATTAAGTGTATAAACATTTATTGCTAATATCTGTGAGTTATCATCGCCCAATAAATAAATAATATATATGCAGTTTTGTTTTGATAAAGTAATGCAAGCAACATGCAATGGAGAAGCGATACATGTTTTACTACAGCAACAGTATCCCTGCCAATCAAATACAGTTATTAATTTAAAAAGTCATGCATTGTGACTTCAAGCTCACATAATCTGTGCAGTACAGTTAAATGAACTTCGTGTACAGAATAATGAGCAGCCACATCATGAATAATGAATTATAACGCAGAAGTTGGTGAAATAATGCAGCAGTCATCTCCACAGACCGCGAAGATGACTTTTTCTGATTAGACACATTCATAATTACAGCATTTGTTTAGTTAGTGTAGGCACCATGCGCAGAAAGTCATTGTTGGGCGTGCGCTAAGAAGATTCAATCTTGTTCAGATTGCAGCGAATTGTTTGTTTCAGAAGTAACAAAGCAAGAAATACTCTGTGATGCAAACTTAAATCTCTCAAGTGTTCACATGATTTTAATTGCCTCTTGTTTTGTAGCATCTTATGTAATAACTAGAGACAGGCAAAATTTGTAAAAATATGAACAAAAATATCTAAAAATTTATGAAATAGGTATTTTCTTACACATTCCTTAGTTGCTATTTTATACCTTAGTCCACCATACATATTAACGCTGTGGTTATTTATGCATTTTACACCTTAACTTAATTCATATTACTTTTCTTTCTTTCTATACCATTTTGCTCTTGCTGTTCCCATAAATTCCTCTAGCATTTTTATATTGTCTTCCTTTCTTAGGTTCATTATCTTAATTCTTAGAACTTCTGTATTGATATTCTCCTCTCTCTCTCTCTCTCTCTCTCTCTCTCTCTCTCTCTCTCTCTCTCTCTCTCTCTCTCTCTCTCTCTCTCTCTCTCTCTCTCTCTCTCTCTCTCTCCTTTTTTAAATTTTTTTAAATTTTTATTTTTGTGTAAAAGCAGCTTTCTCCACAGTTTTGTTTCTTCACATTCTACTATATAACGTAAATCAATCTGCTGCTCCACATAAAGGATATCTATCCGAATTTACTCCTCTTATCCTACATACACTTAATCTAGTCCAAGCCCAATCTTCTCTTCCTAACCTATTGCATACATCTACATATTTCTCTCTTTCCAATCCATCTTTTAGTTAACTATAAACTATTAAACTTTTCTTATCACTTATATTATGAAATAATTGTTATTTCTCTATATCATCCATTCTATTCCTTACTTTAGCCAGAAATCTCTGGCCAACTCCTTCCTCTCTTCCCTTATGCAGTATTTTAAAGTCAAAACATCTCATTCTTTTTGGGTTTAGAGCACGTACAATAATTTTAAAAAATAATCATAGATAATTGCCCAAATTTAATAACAAAATATCAAATTAAATATAATAAATTACATGGAATTGTAGAATTTAGTCATTGTGAAACCCTTAAACTTAGCAAATATATATAAAGCTACTGGATTCCTTTCTTTTTTACTGATTACAGCATCAGTCATGATACAGTCGTGATAACTGAAGCATTTGAACAAAATAGGGATTTAATTTTGTGTATGTTACATATAGAAAATGCTACATTTTCTCAGCTGTCTTGACTTATTAAAAAGAGTGGCCTAGACTTGTAAATGTTACATATATAACAATATATCAGCTGTCTATTTTGACATTGCATGGTTAGTTTTTTAAATTCCAATGTAGAATTAATTACATACATTCAGCTCCCCCTTCTTTATAAAATTATTGTACAGTGATTGGAGTATACCCAACTCTGTAGTGTACACGTCTGCCTCAAGATCAAGAAGTCCCAGGTTTGAATCTCAGTTAGGATGAGTTATCGGGATAAGGTTTTTCTGGGGTTTTCCCTTATCCTGAAAGATTACTTTTGGGTAACTCTAAGCTCTTTGAATATTGAACTCATTTGAACATTGTCATTCATTGTCCGATATGACTTGGAGGTTTTCTGTTATCCTGAAAGATGAATGATGTGTAACTCTTAAGCTCTGCGGACCCTGGACTCATTTGAGCATCATTTCATTCATCATCTTAGATGACTTAACATTGGAGAACAATGATTAGAGGGTCTTATTGTGTATTGTTGCTTTAATCCCTTTTAATTGTAATTTGGTAGTCCTGACTGTTTCAAATAATGGATGAAAAATCTCCTGATATTTGCAAAATAGGATATAAAATGTTCAACAGAAAAGGAATATCTCAGTTCCTTTAAGCTTCTCTAATATTTTTCCAAGTTCTAGAAGTACTGTAAAGCCTATAGGTATCCTTTGGCAGTCAAACAATAATTGGTCAAATATTGATTAGTTATTGTTTTCATGTTTTTGTTTAAATAATTGTAACCATTTATTGTATACACTGTATTATACAAAATAGTTGTGATATGAACTGGTTGTTAAAGCGACTCTAAATAAATAAATTAATTTAAAAAAAATTGGTCAGAATAGTTGAGTTGTTTTTAGATAAATATAGGAGCTCTGGTCCCGTAGTTATTTTATAACATAAAATATTCATGGTTTCAGATAAAGCAAAAGCCCTTGGCATATCAAAGAATGAGATTCTGCACTCCCAGTTCACAAAATTAATTTCTTTGGAAGGCCACTGACTTTTACTATTAGGAATGTTTCTTTAAATTATTTAGATGCATTGTTTGCAACTTAATTACTGCATAAATACAAAGGAAATTAAGCAAAACTCTTACATGAGCCTTAATCAAGGTTTTGGCATTCAGAAACATAAATGCATACATCTGCAGAACTATGAACCCTTAAACATTATGTACTGACTCACTCTATAGAATTACAATAGTTTATTCATAGGCTTTGACATTGTTTTAATAGAAACATCAACAATATTTGATAAAAGGTAATCAAAGAAATAAATGTAACACAGGATGGATTACTACTTTTTAAACTCTGTCGTCTGTATGGTTATATATTTATATTCTGTGCAATAGAATATAACTGGCTTTTGTTTTTGTATTCTATGGAAGGGAGCAACTATTTATAATTTGTGGAGTAGTGGCATTTTCTCTCTATGACATTCTCAATTAAAATGTTTATCATTTTTTTGCGAACATGTTCTATACAGGTTTATATACTTTCTTTGTGTTCTATATGAGCATAAACCTCACACAATACATATTTTCACTTTGATATTACAAAACTGTTTAGTGGGAATTTTTGTTACGGCTTGCAAATAAAATAATGTGCACAACTTGTAGGACATGCGATTTTTATACCTACTTGTGTAATTTTCATCATAAGTTATGCTATTGATGAAATTTTTCTTTCTCTTCCTCTTCTCCTCCTCTTGCTCCTCCTCCTAATATAGGACACAGTCCTGTTCATTATGGTCCTCTACCCTTATGCCATTGTAGGCAATGGGTGAGTGAGCCACAACTATAGATCAGAGAGAGAAATCCAGGGCTGGGTGATCAGCCCGGTCCCTAGAATGAGTGTGAGGGAAGTATAGGTGAACAAAATGATGGTGAAGTGGATGAAAGGAAAGATGATAATGGATCAATTGGTGGAACGATGGCGGGGGAAATCGCAGTTACCGTAGAAAACCCTCTGCAGCACCGTGTTGTCCACCACAAATCTTGCTTTGCAGTGGCCAGGGATTGAACCCAGGCTGCTTTGATGAGGACTATGCTGTTTGCCCATTGAAATTGAATAATGTTATTCAAAATCTTATGAAATGCTGGTTTAATTATGAATACCTTGAGTTCATTACACATGAAACCACACCATTCAATCTCATATTATCTTGAAATGATTGTTATATACCAAGAATTAATTAGCTAAACTGGGAACCTTGGTTGAATTTCAGGTGATCTAGAGTACAAACCTTATGTGACAGCTGAACCAGATGTGAAAGCAATACCATTGGATGGAACTGAAGACTTCTTGGTATTGGCATGTGATGGACTTTGGGACTTTGTATCAGAAAAGGATGCAGTGCAAGCAGTCTACAATCAAGTCAGGGAAGCACCAGGTAAGACCTCTTAAGCATTGATCCATTACTTTCCGGGTAACTGACAGAAAGTCCCATGTATGGAACAATTTAGGCCTTCTTCTCAGTCTTATTGGGCAGAAGCACTGTCTGGATGTTGGGCAGTATGCCATCCTGGGCAATCATTACAACTGAGAGGAGTTTATTCAACTCCTCATTGTTGCAAATGGCCATTTGATGGCCATTTGAAGATGCCTGGGGATATTCTTGTTTTCTGGTTATCCCTGGCAGTGTATCCTGCAAATTCCAACACTTCGGCCTTCAAGTACTCCATTCAAATGTTGAGGGATTAGTTTCTGGAGCTGCTGCTTTCATTTTTACCCTTGAAGGTCTATCTATCATCTGTTATCATTTTTTCTCTGGTGGTGGAACTATTAACTTGTTTATCAAATTATTGAGTGGTGGGATTTCAAAGTTTTTCTTTAATTTTTCATATTAAGATGTTCAGAACTTTTAATAATTTTGGATTTGGGTCTAGATCATGGCTTTCATTCCAAAAGTGAAGAACTACTGCTATTTTCTTAAATACTAGACTTATTTTTGAGTTTGATTTATGAGTCACTATGTTTACATTCAAACTTCACTTACTTGTATAATTGAAACGTTTTCAAGATCATTCGATCTTATCCTCAGCTGTTTGGTGACTAAATGAACATTCCTCTTCTTCCACTACTACGGAGCTCCGATCTCTCTGGCATCTGACGTTAGGGGCACTAAGTTTTAATACTTCATTTAATGCCGGGATTTCAAAATTTATAACTTTATCATGGTTTTTGGTTATGAATATTTTTTCCCAAATATAAAAGAAAAATTAAAAAAATACCGATTCTCTTCACTTCTTTTGATACATCCCATGCCATCTTCCGAAATTAGATCATTTTCCTCTTCTCCATGTGGCAAATAAATTATTTTCTTTAAATTAATTTTTAATCCCCATCTGTTATATTCTTCAATAAGTTTTCTCCTTGTGTATTCAAAATCTTCATAATCTTGGGGCATAACTTGGTCATCTGTGAAACTTAAGGTATAAATTTTAGAATTATCCATGGGAATTCCCATCGAGGTCTGTTCAAAAAGTATCGCTAATTTCAAATTTTCTCGGGCTACGTATATTCGATTTTCGATGGTTTTGTGGCGTTATGTTACACATTTAGTGCGCGGATGCATTACCAATGTTGATTAAGGCATATGGTGAGGCTACCTTGGACCAAAGCAACGTTTATTGGTGATACAAAATGTTCTCAGAGGGCCGAGAAGATGTGAACGACGAAGTGTGTCCCGGACGTCCGAGCTCGTCAATAACAAGACGAAAACATTGAAGTGAAGAAAATAGTATTGACCAATCGTCGAATCATCGTTAGAGAAGTTGCTGAGGACTTATATTGATTGGCTCGTGCCATTCGATTTTGACCAATGATTTGGGCATGAGACGGTTCACCGCAAAATTCGTACCAAAGTTCAGTTTCGACCAAAAACACATCGCATTAACGTTGCTAAGGAGCTGTTGAACTCTGTCCGCGAATACGCAGATTTGCTCCAGAGGGTCATAACCGGCTTATGGTTATGACGTGGAAACTAAAGCTCAGTCTTTCCAATGGATGCTACCACACGAGCCAAGGCTGAAAAAAGCGCGCCAAGTTCGGTCGAATGTGAAGCTTTACTTAACAGTTTTCTTAGACTGCAGGGGCGTGCTGCATCATGAGTTCTTGTCACAGGAGTATTACTTGCAAGTTATGCGCAATTTGCGCGAAACAATTCATCAGAAACTTCCGGATTTGTGAAAGAACAGACATTGGTTTTTGCACCATGATAACGTCCCTGCTCTCACATCGTTGCTTGTGTACGAACTTTTGGCCTAAAACAACACACTTATGATGTCGCAGCCACCGTACTCCCTAGACCTGGCCCCCTGTGACTCTTTTTTGTTCCCAAAACTGGAGAGGGCCATGAAAGGACGAAGCTACGCCACGATTGAAGAGATAAAGATGGCATCGAAGGAGGAGCTGAACAAGATCACAAAAAAATATTTTGTAATGTGCCTCGAGGTGGCACAAGTGTATAATATCTGGTGTGGATTACTTTGTGCATGAATAAACAAATACTTTTTGGAAAAAAGCAAAATTCGCGACACTTTTTGAACAGACCTCGTATATCTGCTTTTTTTAACTTTGTTATTTAACTAAATTTTCGCTGTTGGCAGACGAACGTTTTCCCCAAACGGCCTGTTTTTAATGCAGGAAGATGTATATTTTATATGAAAATCGGTCTCGAGTTACTAGTGGAATGCAATACTTGAGAAAAGAAACACTCTTGTATAGAATATCGGTGGAAATAAAGCGGCGACACCTTGTATAGTAGACCCGTGTCTCATTTATTAATTTGTACAGTTCTGAGACGCTGTTCTGACATCCGTCACCAAGACAACATATTTTGTTCCGATTCTGTGAGACAGGGATTGCGGCGGAGTCGCTGGTCTGCAAATTGGATTGCCTGCTGGGGAGAATCCGCTCTCAGACAGCAGGGGAGGGAACAATTATTGCACCCTAGGTACAACACAGTGGGTTGGGCCCCCTTTGATGTCGCAAGACGCAGATACGAGCTTTCTGGCGCCAGCGCAGGAATTCTCATCACTTGGGGTGGCGAAAAAACATCGTAATCCGCATTCTAATGCTGTACCAGCAAGATTATTAGTTCAGTTTCAAAAGAAAAATTGAAAATAGCATTTAAATGTATGTATGTTACCTTATTAAGCTTTTCTCATTTAAATGTCTCAACTGCCATTTAAAAATGCAAATGCACGGCATTTAAATACCAATTAGAGTTCATTTTCGTTTCTCAAAATTCCATAGCGATGTAATTTGTATAGATTTTTATTAAATTTGGAATATAATATCTTTAATACCTTCATTTTATAATTTCATATAGGTTTTATGGATATATAAACTGAGTACTGTGTAATTTCCGCGAGTGTATAAATATTGCCCGCCTCGGTAGCATGTCTGCGTCGCGTTCAAGAGGTCCCGAGTTCGAATCGCGGTCAGGGTGAGTTACCTGGATAAGGTTTTTCCGGGGTTTTCCCGTATCCTTAAAGACGAATGTCGGGTAACTCTATGCTCTATGGACGCCGGGCATATTTGAGCAACATGTCACCCATTTCATTCATCGTCCGACGTGTCTTGGCGTTGGAGGACGTAAAGTACAACAAAGAGTAAAAATAAGCCTTGGCACCACACAGTGATTTATCCAACACTTACTCTATAATTAAAATAGCTTACTACATTTTAATTAACTATAACAGGAAAATTATTTATAATTTTGTGGAATATAGGGCTATTTAGACCAACGCCGTGTCACAAATATCGTTTAAGAAAATTTGTTTACTAGAACTTCGTCGAAAGAAGAGAAGGTATCAATACCAGAGAAAGTTTTGGAGAAATTCAAGAGTTTTATCAGATTTGTTACGAAATAATGGTTCAGTAAAAGCAATTCAGAAATCTACACTGACGTCTGTATTGCCACTAGAATGTGTAGGTGCATAAAAGAAAATATTTGTTAATTACTGTTGTAGCTGTAGATTTATATTCCATTACTAATGTTAAAACTACAATAAATAATATACTTGAAATGTAGGCCCAGTGATTGTATTTTATTCATATATTGGTTAAAGTGAAATTTTATCCATCCTTTATATTAAAGTATTACTTAAGTAGGTTAATTTCTATTATTTAAGTGCAACTTTACAAGTAAGTGTTGGATAAAATACATATGTTGTACAAAGAAATATGTTTTTGTACATTCATACAACGAGTGAAGTTTACAAAATTTCTATTGAAGAAGCTATGTATGTACAACTGTCAGAACATGCCATGACCAGTGACGAAGCGTATATCGAAGCGCTGGAAACGCCGCTTCTCCAAGAGTTTCAGGAGAAAAAGAAGAAACATAAGAAAATTCATGCCAAATCTTTTATTTGCAGTGGATGCATTTTCAAAATTTATTCGCGAACATCCCTCGGCACTGCAAACAATTTGAAGCTGCTTAGATTCGAGTTTCCAGTTCCGGAAGCTCATTCAATACTGAATATTTCTGTATTTACGCATTTGTAACCTTCAATGCGATGCTTCGTAGGTTTCCGGAAGCAATCGCGACTCTTCGATAGTTAGGAAGCACTGACAGATTCTGTCACGTGAGTCTCTGTAGCGTGTGAAGAAGAGCTTTTTTGTTTTGTTTTAAGTACCGCTTTTAAATACAATGTAAGTGTATTTCACTAACAATAGCGCCCGCCTCGGTACCTTGGTGGTAGCGTGTCTGCCTCACGTTCAAGAGGTCCGAAGTTCGAACTTCGGTTAGGGTGAGTTACCTGGATAAGGGTTTTTCCAGGGTTTTCCGTTATCCTGAAAGACGAATGTCGGATAACTCTAAGTTCTATGGACCCTGGACTCATTTGAACATCATTTCATTCATCGTGCGATATTACTTAACGTTGGAGGACGTAAATTCAAAAAAGAATAACATCAGCAATAGTAATTTACGTAGATGGGTATTCAGTGGTGACAGATAGTAAATTGTGAAATGCTTAAGTTCTTAACAAAAATGCGTAAATTGCATACTTTCTCCAATTTAAACTTACAGTTCACGTGGTGTAGGGAAAATTAGAACATCTGAGTGAAGAGGGGAGATAGGAATATGTCTGCTTGTAGTGTGAGCAGTCTTGTAAAACAAGAAGGTCCTACGTGTGACTGTACAATAGAAAGAGTACTGAAGAGTAGCCTTAGTTCTTTGAGTCATTATTCTCTCTTATTTTAATGAAAATTATTATTTGGAGCTTCCCTCGCTTTGAAAGTCACACCTCGCTACTGGACCTACGTGTGACTGTACAATAGAAAGAGTACTAAAGAGTAGCCTTAGTTCTTTGAGTCATTATTCTCTCTTATTTTAATGAAAATTATTATTTGGAGCTTCCCTCGCTTTGAAAGTCACGCCTCGCTACTGGACCTACGTGTGACTGTACAATAGAAAGAGTACTAAAGAGTAGCCTTAGTTCTGTGAGTCATTATTCTCTCTTATTTTAATGACAATTATTATTTGGAGCTTCCCTCGCTTTGAAAGTCACTCCTCGCTACTGGACCTACGTGTGACTGTACAATAGAAAGAGTACTAAAGAGTAGCCTAAGTTCGAGTCATTATTCTCTCTTATTTTAATGACAATTATTATTTGGAGCTTCCCTCGCTTTGAAAGTCACGCCTCGCTACTGGACCTACGTGTGACTGTACAATAGAAAGAGTACTAAAGAGTAGCCTTAGCTCTTTGAGTCATTATTCATGGAAATTATTATTTGGAGCTTCCCTCGCTTTGAAAGTCACGCCTCGCTACTGGACTTACGTGTGACTGTACAATAGAAAGAGTACTAAAGAGTAGCCTTAGCTCTTTGAGTCATTATTCATGGAAATTATTATTTGGAGCTTCCCTCGCTTTGAAAGTCACGCCTCGCTACTGGACTTACGTGTGACTGTACAATAGAAAGAGTACTAAAGAGTAGCCTTAGCTCTTTGAGTCATTATTCATGGAAATTATTATTTGGAGCTTCCCTCGCTTTGAAAGTCACGCCTCGCCACTGGCCACGACATCTATAAATGGTGAGAAAAAACAAAATTAGTTACGGAAAACTTCTACTCAGACAATTTCAGTGAACAAGAGCTTTTTGAAAGGTGAGTATCCAGAATCGATATCAAATATGGAGTATAGAGAAATAGTGGTATGTCCCATCCCTTACGAGATCGATAAATCTCTGCATTTTGCCCATACTCTCTTCTTCCTCGAAGCATTTTACGGAGGGTGGCAGAGCTCTGAGGGGCTGGTTGATTATGCGCTAAATGTTGCACGGCCTTGCTTTTTTTCGGTGTCATTTTCACACGTTCGCTTTGCCCTTCACGCGATGTTCTTTCTCTGTCTTACATTCGCATTGTTCTTGCATTTCCTTGCGGCGGCGTGGCGGGGCAGGCCACTGGAAAATCAGAAAACATAACACGGAGTTCCTGCACTACGTCATTACTCTGACGTGTACAGCAGCTCTGCAATCTTCTGGAACCATCTCCAGCTGTAACTTGCAAGGTTGAACATTTGTCCGAAGAAAATAATAATAATAATAATAATAATAATAATAATAATAATAATAATAATAATAATAATAATAATAATAATAATAATAATAATAATAATAATAATAATAATAATAATAATAATAATAATAATTTATTATTATACATGGTTCAGCAAATATGCTTTACAGATGTTTGTTATTAAGACAGTAACAGTACACATAACAATTGATGTAGTCGTGAACGACTCCTCTAGCTAAATATAGAAGGATTACTGTAACACAAATTTAGGACTTTAAGTTTGATAGTTGTCACTCGTCTGAGTCGTCAGTAGTGGAGAAGTCACTCAGGAGATCTTGTGGCAGTCTGCGCTTGAGGCGAGTTGGTTGGCGAGTGCGAGCGCCGAGATTGTAGGTTAACAGCTCCAGAGACCTCCTGGAGATGGTAAAAGAAAGGTCGTGCCAGCCTGCGGGTGTACTGATGAACTGGTAGAAGACCAAACTCGTGATGAAGTTGGTTTCTGATTAACCATGGAGCATTTGTAGCTGTACGCAGCACCCTGTTTTGTAATACCTGTAGTCGGCGAAGATTAGTCTTGCTGGTGCCACCCCAGACTGGAGCTGCATAGGTAAAAATGGGACGAATTGGAGATTGGTAAAGAAGAAGGTCGGATTCATAACCAAGTGAGGGGCGCCTGTTTAGTAAAGGGTACAGTTTTGAGAGCCGTGCAGACGCAAGTGTAACAGACCGACAGATGTGGGCGTTCCAAGTTAGTCGAGTGTCCAGTAGCACCCCAATATACTTCACAATAATAATCCTTAGTTGGTGGGTGAACCGAGAAACAAAACAAGGGGATGGATTAAACCGCGTGTCCCCTTCATTATCATCCTTGCTATATACCGATTGGCAAGCGTATCTTCCGAAAGAAATAATGCAGGAACCATGTATAAAAATAGAACCTTTAATTCCATTAATTCTCCTTTATTACTACATGGAGTAGGCAATTTCAGCTTCAAAAATTCTCTTTCCATCGTTTTAACTCAAATACCTTCGCGAATAGTATCTTATAACTGTTGAATTGGTAGCATTGCGTTACCCAAAATGAGATGATAGCAAGTAACTTCATTAGGACTTATTTGTTTACCTAGTAATTCATTCAAAACGATAAAACATGATCGTACAATACTTTTTTTATTTTATATTTTTTTATTTTATTGAATGATCGATCAGCAGTATATGCTTTACAGATCCTTTTATGAAAATATTCTTTGCACATTCATATCACAAAATGTCGCTTCAAAGTTACTATAAAAATGCGTTCATTGGTTTCTCTCTCTCTCTCTCTCTTTTTTTTTTCTTTTTTTTCTTTTTTTGTTCAAATGCCTTTGATCTGAACAGTCTAACCCGGTTCCCTCTGGGGCACATAGTGTTATACTGACTTATACTTGCATATATTTTTAGAACATAAGGGTCTATTAACCTGGTACAATTTGGCAACATTATTTCAAGACGTTCCCAAAATTTTGTGACCAGTAGGGTGCACTTTGTGCTTGTGCGTAGTGTTCGTAGGAGTCGACAACATCTAAACAAAATAATAGAGCGAGAGAGTGAGCGTAGCCCAGGGTTGAGGGTTCAAAGCCCCAAAGCGAGCGAAGTGCTGGCTGGCTGTATAAAGCCAGAAGGTTTTTGCTGCGTGCCCACCCGTATTTAAGGGTTTTAGCGTAGGTAAGGTATTTGAATTCGGGATTTTGTAGGATGAGAAGTGGGTTTTGAGATTTGAGTTGTTTATGAGGTTACAATTGTACCTTCGGGTTGAAGGACAGGATGCAATATCTTGCACACTGGTGTTTTATTTTTTTTTTAATGTTGGGAAAAATTTTGATGCCAAGCAGCTTGGAAGAATTATGTGGAGCTCAGCTTTAGCTGCTGTTTGGATTAGCTCCTAGGTTATCTCGGGTGCCCGCAAGCCATGCGGGGTACCCGGTGCAGTCTAGAACGGCGTCTAGTGGGGTCATAATCTCCAAATGATATGACAAGGGCTCTTCTATGTGTTGTTAAAGTGGCGTATAATTTTGATGCCGGACGCCTAATTTCAACCTCCACTTATGGAAGACCCGAAGCTTCGTGAAGCAACCTGGTAGGCAAATAACGTCCCACAGAATATATAGACCCCCCAAAGCATAGCCGAAGAGCATTGAAGCAGTTTGAGCCTGGTTGAAGAAGCGCTGAAAAGACGCTATTTTCGCGGATCTTGCTACCAATGAGTTGGTGCCTTCTGCCGCGCATGCGTAGTTGTAACAAAATGGAGTACTTTGTTGACATTCAGCTATTTGTTTCGTGTTTAAGAAAAGCGTCTTCCAAAGGAAGACGGGTGAGTTACATGCTTTCCAATTGATCACATCTACTTTTAAACTGCGTAATATTTAAATATTTTACTTCTTTAAATCATCATTGTCGTGTTTGATATGAACCCTTTACCCAAATAATTTCGAAAAAGAACACAGAAAAATCTTACTAAATGCAACAGAGATATCGTGTCTTCATTACTGAAATAGTGTATTAAAATTGTAAAGGTAATTAAAATAATTCCCCCTTGGAAAGCAACAGAAATGAACAGGATATTTGTTTCGATTACGAGCACCCAGCACACAGTTTTATCGTAGCATGTACAAAGGCGATCTTACTTCGCAATGAAAGCTGTCCGGGAGAAAACAAAAGACGTTCACATCCCGGACGCCATTACTGCCACGTTTGTAACACAGTATAAGTTACAGGAAATTCTAAACCTCGGCGGTTCTCTTGTTTCCTCTTTGTAACTAACAGATATTCCTGGAACATTGTGTTTGCGAGCTGCTGCCATTAGCTAATTGCTGTATCTATATCTGGTAGTTGGGAAAACTGACGTAGCTTTCCCTGGAATAACGCTGCTTCACAGCTCTTTACCTCTAATGTGTAATTTTAAATATTTCGCCTTTAATTCGCCTCTCTGCAAGTGCTACTTTCAAGGATAAAAACGTGTTTATACCAGCGATGATTGGATGCTGTTTCATTTTAACTTTGATATGCATCAGTAATATTTCTCAACATAAGCTCCAGTCATATGGGTGTTCTAATTCAATTAAACCATCTCTGTATGGCGATTTGTCACGGTCCTCAAAATAGCTGTTTACCTCATCAATGACCTCCTCGTTGTGAAATCTTGGTACTCCAAGAAATTTTTTGAGGTTCGAAAACAGGTGGTAGTCACTGGGTGCTAGATCTGGCGAATGGGATGGATGTTCAAGCAATTCCAACTTTAATTCCCACATTTTTGCCATTGCAAATGACTGACGATGGGCCGCAGCATTGTCGTGAAGAAACAAGATGTTTTTCTTTACTAAATGACGTTTTTTCTTTTGACCGCATCACTCAAACGTTGCAGTAAGCTTGCGTAGTAGTCACCAGTGGTACTTTTAACCTTTTCCAAAAAATCAGTAGCAATAATTCCCTGTGCATCCCAGAAAACAGTTGTTAGCTGACAAAATTGCCTTTGCCTTTTTTGGATTTGGTTCACCTGGCGCAATGCACTGTTTTGACTTCGATTTACTTTCTGGAGTGTAGTGATGTATCCAGGTTTCATCCATCGCAATAAGCCGTCTCAAAAATTCACTGGAATTTTTACAGTAGAGCTCAAATTTTTTTAACAGAAACAGTTCTTTTTTGCAGCTTTTGATCAGATGTCAACAAACATGGCACCCATCTTGCACAGACTTGTGAAAGCCTAAAATATCACCTGCACGTTCTTTTGCAATGTTTACTCCCTGTTCTATCTCAAACAACTTCGATCTGCAGTCTTCCAGTATTAAACGATGAATTTTTTCAATGATCTCTGTAGTTGCGACTTCCACAGGACGTCCAGAGCGAGGCTCATCACTAGTGCTCGTACGTCCCATTTTAAACTCCACAACCCACCTTTTAATTATTGTATATGAAGGGACAGAACGTTTCAATGTACTGTCCATTTGCTGCTTGATTTCTTTAGGCGTTAAGTCTTTCAAATGGAAATATTTAGTCACTCTCGTTTTTCCAAATCCTTCATTTTCGTGAAACCTCTACACTTGTCTTGTTTAAAATGCTGTCATTCGAAAACTAAACAATCTACTGACCTGTAACTGTTTATACAAGCTAGTGTAAAGTTAAACTATATGATGCTATCCGTCACACTGGCCTAGTATTGCCATCTTTATGTGAGGCCCGGGACTTATAAGCCGTTCCTAGTATTCCTATTGATTCTGTAAGCAAACGTATAATAAAATATTTTTACAGATATTCATCTCGATTTTCATAAAGTGCATTTGTAACAACAGCATTTTTTGCATTAGGAATGAGATCGACCTCAGTTAGGTCCCTAAGTGAAGTTTCGAAAACCATACAGATGCGCCACAGTATACAGCTACTTGAGTAAACTATACTGGACAAAATCTTACGAAACTTATTTTCTACCCTAGTTTTCAGTTCAACTTAAGCGAAATAAGATTGTCAATTTTCTACTGGCGGGCGTCTTCTTTGCTTGGTTGCCCATTTTATGGTGAATTAACATACAAAGTAAAAGTTTGGAACACGCCTTTTTGAAAGTCGACTTAAGAAGGAATCATTCACCTTATGAGAAGATATCTTCTCTTAAGCTTGCTGTTATATGCCTCGTCAAGCATAAAGTAGAGTCGGTGAACGAACGAACACATTAGCTAATAGGCAACGATGAACAAGTTACTTTAAAAAAAAAAAAAAAAAAAAAAAAAAGGACAAAGAGCCGCTGTTAAAATTTTTCTCAAGGTTCGATTTTCTCCAGAAAGAAAAGTCTATAACGATTTTGAAAATACCGTGTATTAAATATTTTTAGCTTATTTTTGTTAATATTGCGTGCTCCGTTGCTTCGGTGTGCTAAGTTGAATTATGCTGTCCATTTTTTTTCTGGCACGTAAGATTTTCTCAAAAATATTTTGAGAAGTGTTTTTATGTAAAAATCGTGCCTTATAAAATGAATACAAAGCAAAATCTCTGAACAGTAAATATATAGAAATACTATATACATATAATAAGGTGTGCTTTCCTTGGCCGGAAAGTTGCTTGCGCTGATTGACGCAAGTCGTGATTAAGGAGCTTCCCTTTTCACGCTCCAGCAGTAGTCCTCTCGCAGTGTTCCATCGACCCTGATATGTCCTGTCTATCTCCTTGATTTCTTGATGTAATCATTCACCTTGTTCATCTCTGACGGATCCAAAATTATCAGGAAAATAGTTTAGATGAGTGTACAAGAAGTGAAGTTTTAAACTCATATTTTGTCCTGAAAATCATAGCTTTTGTAGCATATATCTCTTAAGTTTTTCGTATTGCAGATGTTTTATGCAGTAAAACCTCTCTAAAATAGAACACGATCGTTCCGGCATTTATTTTCCGTTTACACAGGTTTCCGTCTTAAGTTGTGTTTGAATAGAAAGAAATTACAGAAGTTATAGTTGGACAGATTTACAGTGAGGGAATAATATACAATAAAGTACAAATAGTAATAGGCTGATACGTATTGTCGCGAACCCGATCGCGATAGCGCGGCTTGTGTACACAAAAAGCCTGGAGATAAGCAGTATGCCGGAAGAAATAATGATAGCGCGAGATAAAAGACCTGCTGGCACCGATAGCGTTACGCTTCTGGAAGGTGATAGAACATTCGATTCCTGTTTGGTCCAGAAATATCTCGAATTTACGAAATAGGTATTTAAGGACGTGACGACTCGCAAAGAGTGAGTTGTGAAATGAGAGACAGCCAGCTGTGTTGTAACGAGAGCTAAGGATGTAATCTGCTGTCACGGTTTGTTATTGTGATCGATCTTGGTAGACTGATGGTGACGTAACGTAATGCTGCTGTAATCTATAAGAGTATTTCTACGAAAATAAAGGAGATTTTTAATTTCTGCAACTCTGCCTTTTAATTCTACGAACCCACAAAGTCACAGTATTATGTACTGTATTTTCAACTTACATACAATAATTTCAAAACAATGTTATGGCGATGTTTGAAACTCTCGAGACATCTCTGAAATTGACTTCGTCTAATTTTCTTGCTGTCTGTAAAACATGAGTCGGAAGTAATGGTTCAGAAATGGGAATTCCTGTAGCGCGCGCACTAACAAACCACTCAAACACACCACGGTTTAGCTCGTTATACTCTGTAGATTTTGTGACGAGTTTCACATGTCCTGCTGTTCTGTTTAACCACTTGTCTTTAATTTTAATTTTTTCAAAATCTCATAAACCCGAGTTTTCACCACTTTAAACAATACAGTTAATTCTTTAGCTGGACGTTTCTTTTCGTGTTCAATAACCTTAAATTTTTGCTCCAGTGATAATGTCATGTTGAGAACTCATTTTATAGAATTTGTGTGCACACAGACTATGTTTTTGAAAATAATTAAGGTTCACAGTTTTCTTCCAGTCGTACTTGATCGATTGCTACAACGAAACTGAGAATGAACACACTACAAAACAGTTGTACCCTTACCAAGTGTGTTAGAAGGGTTGAGAGAGCTAATGGTTTGTTTTCCCTTTGCTCAAGATTATACTTTATGGCTTATGGTTCATACAACTTCGGAACAAGTGCAGTTGCTCTCAAAATTATTGCACTTTTTAAAATACATACGTTATAACCCATTACACATAAAGGAAACCGTTTTAATCAGGTTATTTACGGAAACGGTTCGGTTCCCGAAAAATATTTTGTTTTCGTGTGAGGCAGTTTTCCGGTTTGGAGTATAATTTTACATGGGAAATAGCTCCGTTCCGAAATTTATTTTCCGTATTTCCTGATTTTCAGCGTACAAGGGTCCGTTTTAGGTAAATTTTACTGTACTTCCAACAAACTTACTGAGTACCTCTTTGAAAGTATAACACCGTCACGGTTTCTTTATCATTCATGGTGTCCAAAAATGCAATGTCTAATTAGCAATTTTATCGAGTGCCTTTAAATATAATCTCTTTTATCTTAGCTTCAGACATCACAGAAAAGTTACTGTTTAGGTATTTGAAACACGAACCATTCTCGTCCAGTGTGTTCACAAACTGTTTCGTTGTACCTAATTTTATATGCAAAAGATGCAATAACATTTTTGGGAGAGGAGGATCAAATAGACTGACACCAATAATTTTTTTTCTCTTAGGTCATTCTCTCACTATCCATTGTAGACCGTATTTCTACCACTCCATTTTTGTGAAAAGCATTTGGGTATTTTGTATATCCTCCTTGCTGCCCTAGTAAGATACTGGATACGTTTAGGTCTCCACACAATAGCCATTAATATTCCATGTAATTAATCCTAAAACGGTTTCAAATTTTTCATATGATTCCTTTAGAAACAAGAATGTGCAACTAGTATTAAGCTAAATTCCCCTTTATTGTGTAATAGAAGGCTTTCAGACTTGTTTTCGAATCGCCAATAAATAAATGCCGGTCGTTATTATTGGATGTTCGTCTTCCAAATATTTTAACGAAACCTGGTATATCATAACAGTAAACAAGTAGGTTTTCCATTTTAAAGAACTTGGCAAATTCTGGGGTGGGGGATCTTAACCAGATTACTTCACCCTGACAGAGATTCGAACTTGGCATCTCTTAGACATGAGACAGACATGCTACCACTGGGATACAGAGGCGGGCACTGTATTAGCAATGAAAGTATCTGCATTGCAAACGGTGGAGGCATCTACGCGCTGGTACATGCGTGCTGCCTAACTGGCAGGCTGTATTGTACTGCATCTCTTTATTTTGTACTCGCTTCCTCGGACATGCAAGTTTGTATCCAAAGACAAACTTACGTAAGAATAACGGTATTTATGCAGGAAGAGAAGGCCGATGTTGACGTGGCGATCATCCTGCGTGACGCCTTCCTGGGGACCGTGGAAATCTGCATCATCCTCGTCTCCATTTATACTCGGTTACCGAGTAATTAGTACATGACCGTCAGGATTTGACCCAGGGTCGCTCGAGCGTAATGAGTTGCATCACTCAAACTTCCTTTGGTACACGGAGATTCTAAGATTTTATTGCAGGAGAACAAGTAGCCTGCTTGAATCCATCAGTTAACCTAATAGTCATTTAAATATGTACCTAGCCCTTGGCGTAATTACAGCATAGCAAGTCGCGATAAACGGTGCGTAGCTCATTGTATATGAGAACCCCTAGTGGTTTATCTGAAAAAATACGAGATAATTGGTAACTGTGATATTATGCTGACATATTGACCATGGTAGCTCAATGATGTTTTTACTTTAATTTTACGTCCTCCAACGTTAAGTCATATCGGACGGTGAATGGAATGATGTTCAAATGAGTACAGGGTCCATGGAGCTTACAGCTACGCGACATTCGTTTTTAAGGATCAGGGAAAACACCGGAAAAAACCTTATCCAGGTAACTCACCCTGACCGAGATTCGAACTCGGGACCTCTTGAACGTGAGGCAGAGATAGCTCAATGATTTAGAGCAACCGGACGGTTACCTGAAGAGTATCACTCCCATTTAAAATTAATGGGATGGCCATAACTTTATACAATTTAAGTTGTGTTTCTGTTCTTGTATTTTATTCCAAGGGGAATTTTATGAAAACGACAGTTTAATTTGAAAAAAATTCGGATATTATGCATCCAGTGAATTTTTTTTTTTTAAGTTTTGGTAATGCACAATCTCTGTTATTAAATTTTATATCGCTAAGGACCACAAAAGACAGTCATTGCAGTAAAATTTCATTTAAGTAAAAAAATCTTGTTCTATGTGTTTCGCAGTAACGGTTTCCGAAGTGTTCCACCATTAGTTGGAAATATATAATTCGACGTAAAAATACAATTAATAGCTAAGTCATTTGGAGGATTTTGTCATGCCGTTATGTTGCCATGGTAGCTCGGTTGGTCGAGTAAACCGACCGGAAATCGGCAGATTTGTGACTGAAATCGCGGCTAATGATTTGAATTTTTCATTCAAGCATTTTCCACTTGTTTTAGTTTGAAAGAACAATTAATTTCATAGTTCATTTATAGTTTTAATGTTTCTAGATTGAAGTATTTGTTGTTGCGCCTTTATGCAGATTTGAAAATTTATTCTATTAATTTTAGGGATGGGCCCTCGATACCTCGATACTCACGATACGTGTATGGTATCGATTTCGAAAAATACTTAAGAAAATTCGCTCGATACTCTTTTGATACTTTGGTGGTGATTCTGCAATTTTTATTTTATTTTAAAATCACAAAATATTATTGCAGCAAGTAGAATATTACAAAGCCCGTGAAATTGTCAGGAATGTGGTAGCTGTACAGTAACATTATACAAGAAAATAATCGTGTGTCAACTGTCAGTCAACAGTTCACAAGAAGAAATCACTGCACATCTCAACGATGATTTGTCACCTCCTCTTGCACTGGATTACTGGAAAACAAATTCAACATTAACACAACTAAATATTTGTGTATTCCACCTGCAACAGTTTTCTCTGAAAGACTATTTAGTACAGCAGGACTCATATGTGACAGAAAAAGTAGTAGACTTGACCTCGAAAGAGCGAAAATGCTAGTATTTTTTAACAAAACCTTATAAAAGTGGACTGTTTTGCTTTTAAATGTCTAATGTAGAGTTTCGAAATAAGAACACTGATGGTTTAAGTTTTGTCTCATTAAATATGTGCGCCTATTTAATTTTATTGGCAGTACACAGTTCTACCAACATTCTATTTTGTACTGAAACTAGAAGTAGAAATGACCGTATCGAGTATCTAAGTATCGGATGTTTTTTTTTAATTTACGTCCTCCAACGTTGTCCTAGCGGACGATGAATGAAATGGGTGAAATGATGCTCAAGTGAGTCCGGGGTCTATGGAACTTAGAGTTAACCGACATTCATCTTCCAGGATAAGGGAAACCCCTGGAAAAACCTTATCCAGGTAACTCACGCTAACTGAGATTCGAACTCCGGACCTCTTGAACGTTGAGGCAGACAAGCTACCATCTACGATACCGAGGCGGCCGAAGTATCGGATATGGTAGAAAATATTGTGTATCGGTATCGAGAAAAACTGGTATCGATCCATTCCTAGTTCTAAATGTGTGCGGTTAGTCAATCAAAAGGGTTTTGAAAGCTATAAAAACTTCAGAGTCTGAATTACAAATTTCTGAGGAATGTTTTTTTGCTCCCTCCGCATTCTCTTGAGTTAAATGTTATCCTTCTTTATGAAGATAACTAATATTGGACAATACTGAAGGCATTTGATCTCAGAAGTAGTTAAATCCACCGATAAAGCAGGCTCACTGATTGTGTTGTCTCCATCCCTTAAGATTGGGATCCCCTTGCTACATGGCGACGGTCCCCTGAGGGTCACATCTTCCACGAAGGAAGATTTATCGCATGTGAATCGGAACTAAGGGTGGATAGCATGATAAGGCCATTCCGTGCTAGAAGACCAGCATCTAGGTAACACTGTCTTGCGAAATAAAATATTTGTTTGCCGGTTTGCGCTTCAAGGTGATATTAATAATTTTGATGTGCTGAACTAAATGTTGCTTTCTTTTTTTCTCTATCACGTAAGGTTTTCTCAGAAATCACTAAGTAAATGTTGAAAGTACTTTTTTGGTGTAAAACCACGTGCGTTACGAATAAAATAAATACGGAATGCAAAATGTGTGATCTGAGAGGTCATATTATTTAACTTGGATGTACTAAACTGAATGTGGTTTTTTTTCCCCTCCATAAAGTTTGCTCAGAAATCACACAAATGTTGAAAGTGCTGTTTTTGGCATAAAACCACGTGCGTTAGGTATAAAATAAACACAGAATGCAAAATTTGTGATCTGGGAGATCATACTAACGAACTTGGATGTTCTAAATTGTATGGTGCCTTCTTTTTCCCTATCACGTAACTTTTCTCACAAATCACATATAAATTTTCAGAATACTGCAATTATATAGTGTCGAGTGAGGTATTGAATTTCATAAACATGGTATATGTTACACGAAAACTGTTATCATTTTCGAAATCATCGCGTTTGCTTCCATATATTTTTTTTTATATATTTTTATTTTCATAAAAACAGGCAAAGTGCCGCAGGACATCGGAAATTTTATCCATGTTAGAGCTGACCTAGACCTTATGGTTTAAATATATCTGTAAAAATGTCAAATGACATTTAAGGGAAAATAAATAAAAAGATGGATGATAGTGTTAAATAATAAAGTGTTGACAGATGGGAAAATTTAATTACTTGGGTTGTAATGTGACCTTTAAACGAATAACGAAGAAATAAGTAATAAAGTGAGTAGATTCTAATATATTTGTGATATAATAGCTCGTACCTTGAAAAGAAAAACCCGAAATGACACAAATTTAAAATTCTGTAAAACAAATGATTGTTGAGGTTTTACTGTATGGGTAGGAGATAAAAGATCGTAGCCAAATATAGGCGGCAGAAATGAAATACGGTGCGATCCATATAAACCTGAACCATTTCAATAGGCCATAACTTTTGAACCAATAATGGGACACACGTACAACTTTGGGAGAATATAATACACAATTGGCAGATTACTTACACTATTTACATCTCAGAGAAAATGTTGGAAGTGTCCTCCGCCAGCATCTATACATGTTTGCACTAGTCCCACCATATTCTCTGAAGTTTTACGGAGAGTATCCTCACTAATGTTACTTATTTCGGTTCGAATGGATACCTTGAGAACATCAATTGTCTGTGGCCTATTCTTGTACACTATTTTTAGACACCCCCACAAGAAAAAATCCGGTGAGGTTAGGTCAGGGGATCTGTGGGGTCACAGACCTTTTGAGATTATTCGATTATCAAACAAACTGGTTACAAGTTCCATGGTGTCATTAGATGTATGGCACGTTGCTCCATCTTGCTGGAAATAACCTTCTCTCAATTCCATATCATCCAGCTGCTCCACAAATGTCTTGAAGATATCCATATAAACTTCAGTGTCTACAGTCGTATCAAAGAAAATGGGACCAACGATCCATAGATGCTGATGGAGGACACTTCTAACATTTTCTCTGAGATGTAAATAGTGTAATGTAATCTCCCAATTGTGTATTATATTCTCTCAAAGCTGCACGTATGTCCTATTATTGGTTCAAAAGTTAAGGCCTGTTAAAATGGTTCAGGTTTATATGGGTCGCACTGTATCTCAGAGGAGTAAAAGGATGTACAAGAAAAGATCATGTTAGATATGAAGAGATAAGGAAGGAATTATATATAGTTCCGTTAAAAGAAAATATACAGATAAACAGAGACAAATCGAAAAGCAATTTGCAAAAAATTGATAATTCTCGTATTGTCTTAGTCATAGACATATAAACCTTCTGGTTATAGAACAATAAGAACACCAATAAAAATATGGGAAGAAATATGAGGCCGGTCCAGAATAACTCTCCTAAACCATGAAGAGTTGATGATGATGTTTATGTCGATTAGCGTGAAGTAGATAGAGGAATAAGTGACCGTAAAACTATTTTGTGCAAGAGTAGAGGTAGGCATGTTAAGTGCATGACTTCATTTATGATATTAATGGAGAGTTTTGAAATATGAGCATGTGATTCATTGGGATGAAGTCATTGTACTCGTGCATTATTATAGAACGTTGAGACTACTGGATTGTGAAAGCAACCGCAAGAAGTGAAATATAGAAAGCAAATTCCATCAATACACTCCTAGAGAGTTCTCGGCCATTCACATCTCTAGTTGTGGGTGGAACGCGTGTCGGACCTCGGTCCGTGGTGAACGACCTCTAGATCGGCACGCGTTCTTTGCGTTAGAAGTTCTATCATCCAATAGTTATCAATTCCAACCATATTTGAGGCACTCCTTCCTCATAGAACGGCCGCCTGTGATCAGAGACTAAAGTTGTACTTCCTATTTGAGTCATCAACATTATCATTCCAAACAAAATATGCATCCATAACCAGTGACGTAGTTACACTCTCGGAGGTCACGGTGCAAAAGTTCCAAAAGCGGTCTGCATAAACAAATATGATCACGGCTATGACATTTAATTTTGTCAGTCTAGCTCTACCTTAAGTCGCAATTAAGGTAATTGTCTTGTGTGGTTATGTAGTTTATCGAGAAAAATAGAAAGTAAAGGATAGTTTCGCATGGAGGACTTTCTTGAAAACTTTACCCATAGCACATTTGCAGCATACTGAAGCACGTACTACTTTTTAAACGCTTTTTCTTTTTTCCCAAGAGCTTCAAAAATTTGTTTGCAGAAATGTCCATATCTTGATTTGAAATCCAGTAACAGAATTTACCTTCTAAAGAACATCTCTGAGCTTGGCAAAACCTGCACCTACTTACTGGCATTTGCTATCCATTTTTCATTGTGTCAAAGCTACAGGTCATATCAACACGGTTTAGTGGATACGCCTATCTGTGACATTGATGTATTTGCGTGGAAATGTATTCTTTATCTCTTAGATAAAGGGGTGTGGCATCTATAAAAGAGTCGTACGTTTCTGACCCATTGAGTTGCATTATCAGAAACACACATACACACATACAGGGTTAGTGACAAATATCTCGTATCATTTGGCACAGATCGCTGAACGAAACTTCGCTAAAGTTGTTCTATGTATTGATAACTTTTACAACAACGTCGAGCTTTGATATAAAATTGTTAATTATGATTCACCTACAAACAAATTTGCCTGCCTCGGTAGCGTAGATGGTAGCGTGTCTGCCTGAAGTCCCGAGGGCGAGATCCTGGATAAGGTATTTTCCGGGGTTTCCCTTACCCTGAAAAATGAATGTCTGGTAACTAAGCTCTATGTACCCTGTACTCATTTGAACATCATTTCATTCATCCTCCAAAATGACCTAACTTTGGAGGTTTTCTTTTATCCTGGAAGATGAATGTCTGGTAACTAAGCTCTATGTACCCTGTACTCATTTGAACATCATTTCATTCATCCTCCAAAATGACCTAACTTTGGAGGTTTTCTTTTATCCTGAAAGATGAATGTCTGGTAACTAAGCTCTATGTACCCTGTACTCATTTGAACATCATTTCATTCATCCTCCAAAATGACCTAACTTTGGAGGTTTTCTTTTATCCTGGAAGATGAATGTGTGGTAACTCTAAGCTCTATGTACCCTGTACTCATTTGAACATCATTTCATTCATCCTCCAAAATGACCTAACTTTGGAGGTTTTCTTTTATCCTGGAAGATGAATGTGTGGTAACTAAGCTCTATGTACCCTGTACTCATTTGAACATCATTTCATTCATCCTCCAAAATGACCTAACTTTGGAGGTTTTCTTTTATCCTGGAAGATGAATGTGTGGTAACTCTAAGCTCTATGTACCCTGTACTCATTTGAACATCATTTCATTCATCGTTCGATATGACTTAACGTTGGAGGTTTACCCTTATCTTGAAAGATGAATGTCTGGTAACTCTAAGCTCTATGTAGCCTGTACTCATTTGAACATCATTTCATTCATCCTCCAAAATGACCTAACTTTGGAGGTTTTCCCTTATCCTGAAAAATGAATGTCTGGTAACTAAGCTCTATGTAGCCTGTACTCATTTGATCATTTCATTCATCCTCCAAAATGACCTAACTTTGGAGGTTTTCTTTTATCCTGGAAGATGAATGTCTGGTAACTCTAAGCTCTATGTACCCTGTACTCATTTGAACATCATTTCATTCATCGTTCGATATGACTTAACGTTGGAGGTTTACCCTTATCTTGAAAGATGAATGTCTGGTAACTCTAAGCTCTATGTAGCCTGTACTCATTTGAACACAATTTCATTCATCATATGATATGACTTAACGCTGGAAGACGCAAATTTACCCCCCCCCCCTTCCAAAAAAAATCCTAAGTAAACTATTACGAAAGGCGAAAATCGATCAGCTTCGCTCACAAATGGTTGGTTGTAGTCAGTGGTTCATTACAATGCTTGTCTCACTGCACAAAGATGTGAACATTAAATTTCTCGTCAGTGTACATATTTTTCACGCAAACTGTATAACCAAAGAGGTTTTTCGAAGCGTTTCCTGCTGTTAATCTCATCTTTGTATCTCTTGTTATGGGAAACATTTTGATAGACGTCCCGGAATAAAAATTAGTGTCTTCCTTTAACGAGGAACAACTCTGCTGACTAAACATGTGCAGGAGAGTAGGGAGGAAATCCCGGAGCTTTGAGAAGAGGGTCATTAAGAATCCGATAATGGAGCACAATGGAGATTTTCCCATTCGGGGAGATTTCGTCTGGAACAAGTTTCCTCTTCAAAATCTTTTGTTGATACAGCTTCAAACAAAGGCCCGCTCCACGCTGGACTTCATAGTTACGTTTTTAATGGGAGACGATGAATTCAACGAATCCTGCGAAATTAAAATGAACTGGTTTCATAACCTGAATAAGGAAATGCCATTGTAGTATACAAAAGCATAATAAGCTGAAGAAAAATGCCTGAATAGACAGAACACCAAATGATTTTCAAAAGTGATTCAAGGGATCTGTAAGAGCATTTTCAGACAGAAATATAATTAAGTCCAATGACGTGATATGATATTTTTCACGATAGTAAATAAGCAGCAAGAAATCCTCAAACTTGCGCCAGATACACCTGTTTACCTAAGTCGTCATAGCAAGTTTGGGAGGTATTTGTAGCCCTCCTTTTGGTCGTTGGATCTAAGGCATGCCACCTGCATAGGAAATGTTTCAGCTGCTTCCGCTACCGAAACTACAAAGCTGCACCATAGGTGTGTACATTGTAAACAGCACTTCTGTATCCTCCTCGTAATTGGTGCCCATATTTACTGTTCTAAGAAAATACTGTAGCAACTAACATATCTTCTCCCATATTAGAAGAATTCACTTATCCTCCATTCCTCACAGATATTTACTTTCTATGACAAATTACAGTGTGAAGTGACAAGAAACTAGGAAGAGTCGATACCAACTTTTCTGGATACTCGATTCTCGATAACGATACCCGATACTTTGATACTCGATACCGTCATTTGTACTTCTAGTTTCAATACAATTTAGAATGTGGTGCTTATGTGAACATTAGATGTCACCAAAACATAATATGGCTTTCCTATAAATTACATTTCCTTAAAATTCAAAAGTTATCGGATTCAAACAGCATTGGTTTAATTTGACTGTTAGACATCTTCAGTCTAAATTCCTCGGTAATAACATAATTTTTATAAATCGTAATTTGTATATAAAATATACGCATGAGTCAGTACCAGTTTTACTCGATAGTAGATTCTCGATACCAACACACCATATTATCCAGATTACCTGACACTTCGATACTCGATACGGTCTACTTCTAGTTTCCGTACAAATTAGAACTGTGTAATGCCAATATTACGTGCGTATATTTAATGAGAGAAAACTCCTTTAGTGTTCTTATTCTTAAAGTCTACATTAGACATTTAAAAGCAAAACAGTCCACTTTTATAAGTTTTTGTTAAAAAAATACTAGCATTTTCACTGTTTCGGGGTCAAGTCTACTTTTTTTGTCACATATGAGTTCTGCTGTACTAAATAGTCTTTCAGAGAAAACGGTTGCAGGTGGAATATACAAATATTTAGACGCTAATTTGTATTAGTTCAGGAAATATTGAATTTGTTTTGCAGTATTGCAGTGTACTAGAAAGAGGAGGTGAGATATGTAGTGATTTCTTCTTGGGAACTGTTAACTGACAGTTGACACACGATTATTTTCTTGTATAATGTTAATGTACATATATGTGTAGTGTTTTACGCCCGCTTTTACTACATACGGCACCGCAGACGGTGACACTGATGATACATGAGATGAAGATGGAGCACCGGTGGAATGAGATGGCGAGAGAAACCGGAGATCCCGGAGAAAACCCGCCCCAGCGCCGTGTTGTCCACCACAAATCTCACTTTGCGGTCGCCTGGGATCGAACCCGGGCCGCCTTGGTGAGAGCCAAGTGGTCTAACCACTGAGCCACGGCGCGGCCTGTTAATGTACAGATACCACATTCTTGGCAATTTCTCGAGCTTTGTAATGTTCTTCTTGCAGCAATAATATTTTGTGATTTTAAAATGAAATAAAAATGGCAGAATCACCAGTAAAGTATCAAAAAAGTATCGAGTAAATTTTCTTAAGTATCGAGGAGCCGTTCTTAGTAATTATACTCCCGTACAGTTCACGGATCAGAAGAATGCTAACTTAGAGTGACAGTTTGTTACCTTTTGCTGTCAATGGTTTGGTGTGTTTGTGTTTGCTAGTAAGATGTCATTACATAAAGAATAGCTGGTATTTAGTCATCTGCGGATGTTATTGTAAATGCCATTTGTGAAAAACTTTATATGCTCATTACTAAAGGCCGGAGATGTGTGCGTTGTACCATGGTCTATACTATTATTGCTTGCATATGTAAACAAATGCAGGTTGGTACAGCCAGAGCATGACAACCGCCTCACAGCGAGTGGAAACAAAACAGTCGCGTTATTCTATGCCTTGATCATGTGTTGCATACACTTGCAAGGCAATGCTTCACTAGTTTGCAGAGTACTACGTTACTTTGTTTTCGATGTATGCACATTTATGGTCGTGCTGTACATCTGACGTCATTCATACTGCAGATAACTTGTATCGCATGTGAACGCACATACCTCCGGCCTTTACTTATTACAATTTAAGAACACAATGTATCTTTATTTTTTATAAGTTGTTTTTCATATTCCTGAAAATTAAAATATGTGCTGAGGAAATGTGGGAGTGTACTCTAAATAAAAGTATCATTTGCTCGAGCAGGAATTTGTGCTTAGAATACCATTATCTCCGACCCCACACTGTAATTTTAGTTAATGCGCTTAATGCGTAGGGAAGAGGGGCAGGTTTTGGACCATTTATGCGACACGAGGCAGTGCAATTGCTCGGAAAACTGTCACGACGGACTGTCTTATCGATTCTGCTCCCTTCCCAAGTTTGTTGTTAATAAGTTGATAGTCCTTACAAGGGTCAAGACAGAAGAACCAGCATATTGGTGTTATACGACGGTCGTTTCATAAGTCCCGGGCCTCAAAATAAAACAAAAACAGTTTAATTTCTTTTTTATTCTGTAATGCGATTTATCATGGTCCTCAAAATAGCTATTTACCGCATCAATGACCTCGTTGCTGTGAAATTTTCGTCCTCCAGGGAATATTTTGAGGTTCGGGAACAGGGTGCTAGATCTGGCGAATGGGGTGGATGTTCAAGCAATTCGAACTTTAATTCGCACATCTTTACCACTGCAATGACTGAACGATAGGAGCATAGTCGTGAAGAAGCAAGGTCTTTTTCTTAACCAAATGAGGTCTTTTTTTCACCTCATCACTCAAACATTGCAGTAAGCTTGCCTAGTAGTCAGCAGTCATACTTTCAACCTTTTCCAAGTAATCAATAAAAATAATTCCCTGTGCATCCCAGAAAGCAGTCACTATATTTTTGTTAGCTGACAAAATTGACTTTGCCTTTTTGGAGTTGGTTCACCTGGTGCAATCCGCGTTTTGGCTGTGATATATTTTCTGAAGTGTAGCGGTGTATCCAGCTTTCATTCATGGTAATAAGCCGTCTCAAAAATGCACTGGGATATTTACGGTAGAGCTTCAAATTATTAATAGAAACAGTTTTTCTTTACAACTTTTAATCAGGTGCAAACAAAGGCTGCACCCATCTTGCACAGATGTTGTCAAAGCCAAAACATTACTTAAAATATTACCTGCAGTTTCTTTTGATATGTTTACAGCCTCTGCTATCTCAAAGAACTTTAATCTATGGTCTTCCAGTACTAAACGATGAATTTTTTTCAATGATTTCTGTAGTTGTAACTTCCACAGGACGTCCAGAGCGAGGCTCATCACTAATGCTCGTACGTCCCATTTTAAACTCTGCAACCCACCTTTTAATCATTGTATATGAAGTGGCAGTCTTCCTATGTACTGTCCATTTCCTCCTTGATTTCTTTAGGCGCTAAGCCTTTCAAATGGAAGTATTTAATCACTGCTGGTTTTTCCAAATCCTCAATTTCGTGAAATCTGTACACTTGTCTTGTTTCAAATTCTGCCATTCAAAAAATAAAAAAGTCATTGACCTGTAACTATGAATAAGAGCTAGTCTAGAGTTAAACTATATGATGCTAACCGTCAAACTGTCCTAGTGGCAATACCAGGGTGCAAAGATTGACTTAAAGCTAAACATTCCGTGATACAGATATACAGTAGAACCCCGTTTATCCGGATTAACTGGGACCAGAGCCGATCCGAGTTAAGGAAAAATCCTAGTTATCCAGAGAATGACGGAAAACCAATAAAAAAAAGATGTACAACATCGCCCAAATATTGTTAATGGAGTTTATAAAATACTATCGGCACATTTTCACCATAGCACACACACACACACACACACACACGCGCGCGCGCGAGCGCGCGCGCGCAGTGTATGTACTGTGATATTTGTACTGTACTACAAACTAGCCGGTAGTAAAAAGGGCAGCGAGCTTCTGCTATCTCAGTTTAGTGTATCGCTTATCTTGTTTGTTACTGCTTGTACGTGGGTCATAACAGCAGTGAGCTTCTGCTGTCTCAGTTTAGTGTATCGCTTATCTCACATCCACTTTAACATTAGAAGTTCATTTGTCTTGGCTCTCGAAATAAAACATCAATTTCTCTATGTTTGTTACTGCTTGTACGTGGGTCATAACAGCAGCGAGCTTCTGCTGTCTCAGTTTAGTGTATCGCTTATCTCACATCCGCTTTAACATTAGAAGTCCATTTGTCTTCACTCTCGAAATAAAGCATCAATTTCTCTATGTTTGTTACTGCTTATGTGTGGGTCATAACAGCAGTGAGCTTCTGCTGTCTCAGTTTAGTGTATCGCTTATCTCACATTCGCTTTAACATTAGAAGTCCATTTGTCTTCACTCTCGAAATAAAGCATCAATTTCTCTGTTTGTTACTGCTTGTACGTGGGTCATAACAGCAGTGAGCTTCTGCTGTCTCAGTTTAGTGTATCGCTTATCTCATATCCGCTTTAACATTAGAAGTTCATTTGTCTTGACTCTCGAAATAAAACATCAATTTCTCTATGTTTGTTACTGCTTGTACGTGGGTCATAACAGCAGTGAGCTTCTGCTGTCTCAGTTTAGTGTATCGCTTATCTCATATCCGCTTTAACATTAGAAGTTCATTTGTCTTCACTCTCGAAATAAAGCATCAATTTCTCTATGTTTGTTCCTGCTTGTACGTGGGTCATAACAGCAGTGAGCTTCTGCTGTCTCAGTTTAGTGTATCGCTTATCTCATATCCGCTTTAACATTAGAAGTTCATTTGTCTTGTCTCTCGAAATAAAACATCAATTTCTCTATGTTTGTTACTGCTTGTACGTGGGTCATAACAGCAGTGAGCTTCTGCTGTCTCAGTTTAGTGTATCGCTTATCTCACATCCACTTTAACATTAGAAGTTCATTTGTCTTGACTCTCGAAATATAACATCAATTTCTCTATGTTTGTTACTGCTTGTGTGTGGGTCATAACAGCAGCGAGCTTCTGCTGTCTCAGTTTAGTGTATAGCTTATCTCACATCCGCTTTAACATTAGAAGTTCATTTATCTTGACTCTCGAAATAAAACATCAAGTTCTATGTTTGTTACTGCTTGTGCGTGGGTCATAACAGCAGCGAACTTCTGTTGTCTCAGTTTAGTGTATCGCTTATCTCACATCCGCTTTAACATTAGTTCATTTGTCTTGACTCTCGAAATAAAACATCAATTTCTCTATGTTTGTTACTGCTTGTACGTGGGTCATAACAGCAGCGAGCTTCTGCTGTCTCAGTTTATGTATCGCTTATCTCACATCCGCTTTAACATTAGTTCATTTGTCTTGACTCTCGAAATAAAGCATCAATTTCTCTATGTTTGTTACTGCTTGTGCGTGGGTCATAACAGCAGTGAGCTTCTGTTGTCTCAGTTTAGTGTATCACTTATCTCACACCCGCTTTAACATTAGAACTTCACTTATCTTGACTCTTGAAATAAAGCATCAATTTCTCTATGTTTGTTACTGCTTGTGCGTGGGTCATAACAGCAGTGAGCTTCTACTGTCTCAGTTTAGTGTATCACTTATCTCATATCCGCTTTAACATTAGAACTTCATTTGTCTTGACTCTCGAAATAAAGCATCAATTTCTCTATGTTTGTTACTGCTTGTGCGTGGGTCATAACAGCAGTGAGCTTCTACTGTCTCAGTTTAGTGTATCACTTATCTCATATCCGCTTTAACATTAGAACTTCATTTATCTTGACTCTTGAAATAAAGCATCAATTTCTCTATGTTTGTTACTGCTTGTGCGTGGGTCATAACAGCAGCGAACTTCTGTTGTCTCAGTTTAGTGTATCGCTTGTCTCATATCCGCTTTAACATTAGAAGTTCATTTGTCTTGACTCTCGAAATAAAGCATCAAGTTCTCTATGTTTGTTACTGCTTGTGCGTGGGTCATAACAGCAGTGAGCTTCTGTTGTCTCAGTTTAGTGTATCACTTATCTCATATCCGCTTTAACATTAGAACTTCATTTATCTTGACTCTTGAAATAAAGCATCAATTTCTCTATGTTTGTTACTGCTTGTGCGTGGGTCATAACAGCAGTGAGCTTCTGTTGTCTCAGTTTAGTGTATCACTTATCTCATATCCGCTTTAACATTAGAACTTCATTTATCTTGACTCTTGAAATAAAGCATCAAGTTCTCTATGTTTGTTACTGCTTGTACGTGGGTCATAACAACAGCGAGCTTCTGCTGTCTCAGTTTAGTGTATCGCTTATCTCACGTTCACTTTAACATTAGAAGTTCATTTATCTTGACTCTTGAAATAAAGCATCAATTTCTCTATGTTTGTTACTACTTGTACGTGGGTCATAACAACAGCGAGCTTCTGCTGTCTCAGTTTAGTGTATCGCTTATCTCACGTTCACTTTAACATTAGAACTTCATTTATCTTGACTCTTGAAATAAAGCATCAATTTCTCTATGTTTGTTACTGCTTATGTGTGGGTTATAACAGTAGCGAGCTTCTGCTGTCTCAGTTTAGTGTATCACTTATCTCACATCCGCTTTAACATTAGAAGTTCATTTGTCTTTACTCTTGAAATAAAACATCAATTTCTCTGTGTTTATTACTGCTTGTGCGTGGGTCATAACAGCAGCGAGCTTCTGCTGTCTCAGTTTAGTGTATCACTTATCTCACATCCGCTTTAACATTAGAAGTTCATTTGTCTTTACTCTTGAAATAAAACATCAATTTCTCTGTGTTTATTACTGCTTGTGCGTGGGTCATAACAGTAGCGAGCTTCTGCTGTCTCAGTTTAGTGTATCACTTATCTCACATCCGCTTTAACATTAGAAGTTCATTTGTCTTGACTCTCGAATTAAAGCATCAATTTCTCTATGTTTGTTACTGCTTGTGTGTGGGTCATAACAGCAGCGAGCTTCTGCTGTCTCAGTTTAGTGTATCGCTTATCTCACATCCGCTTTAACATTAGAAGTTCATTTGTCTTTACTCTTGAAATAAAACATCAATTTCTCTGTGTTTATTACTGCTTGTGCGTGGGTCATAACAGCAGCGAGCTTCTGCTGTCTCAGTTTAGTGTATCACTTATCTCACATCCGCTTTAACATTAGAAGTTCATTTGTCTTGACTCTCGAATTAAAGCATCGATTTCTCTATGTTTGTTACTGCTTGTGTGTGGGTCAAAACAGCAGCGAGCTTCTGCTGTCTCAGTTTAGTGTATCACTTATCTCACATCCGCTTTAACATTAGAATTTCATTTGTCTTGACTCTCGAATTAAAGCATCGATTTCTCTATGTTTGTTACTGCTTGTACGTGGGTCATAACAGCAGCGAGCTTCTGTTGTCTCAGTTTAGTGTATCACTTATCTCACATCCGCTTTAACATTAGAATTTCATTTGTCTTGACTCTCGAATTAAAACATCGATTTCTCTATGTTTGTTACTGCTTGTACGTGGGTCATAACAGCAGCGAGCTTCTGCTGTCTCAGTTTAGTGTATCGCTTATCTCACATCCGCTTTAACATTAGAATTTCATTTGTCTTGACTCTCGAATTAAAGCATCGATTTCTCTATGTTTGTTACTGCTTGTGTGTGGGTCATAACAGCAGCGAGCTTCTGCTGTCTCAGTTTAGTGTATCACTTATCTCACATCCGCTTTAACATTAGAATTTCATTTGTCTTGACTCTCGAATTAAAACATCAAGTTCTCTATGTTTGTTACTGCTTGTACGTGGGTCATAACAGCAGCGAGCTTCTGCTGTCTCAGTTTAGTGTATCGCTTATCTCACATCCGCTTTAACATTAGAAGTTCATTTGTCTTGACTCTCGAATTAAAACATCAAGTTCTCTATGTTTGTTACTGCTTGTGTGTGGGTCATAACAGCAGCGAGCTTCTGCTGTCTCAGTTTAGTGTATCGCTTATCTCACATCCGCTTTAACATTAGAATTTCATTTGTCTTGACTCTCGAATTAAAACATCAAGTTCTCTATGTTTGTTACTGCTTGTACGTGGGTTATAAGAGCAGCGAGCTTCTGCTGTCTCAGTTTAGTGTATCACTTATCTCACATCCGCTTTAGCATTAGAGGTTCATTTGTCTTGACTCTCGAAATAAAGCATCAATTTCTCTATGTTTGTTACTGCTTGTACGTGGGTCATAACAGCAGCGAGCTTCTACTGTCTCAGTTTAGTGTATCACTTATCTCACATCCGCTTTAACATTAGACGTTCATTTGTCTTGACTCTCGAAATAAAGCATCAATTTCTCTATGTTTGTTACTGCTTGTACGTGGGTCATAACAGCAGCGAGCTTCTGCTGTCTCAGTTTAGTGTATCGCTTATCTCACATCCGCTTTAACATTAGAAGTTCATTTGTCTTGTCTCTGGAAATAAAGCATCAATTTCTCTGTTTGTTATTGGCTATGTGTGGCTCATAACAGCAGCTGGTTCAACACTGTCTGAATCCGAATACTTTTCATTTTCAGTAACACTGCATGATGCAATAATGCCTTCCTCTGTAATCGGTTTATAACCTCCGTCATTGTTAATATCTTCAACAACATCGGAACAGACGTCCATATTTTTAAAAACGATCTATCAAATCTTCTTCCACACTTATTTTTCTTCTTCAATCTTGTTTTCTAGCAAGTCACACACATGAGGTCACAACTTTTTTCCATGACTTTATCAAAGATTGTCTTCCAACCTGGTCCCAAGCAGGTAGGGTGAGTGCAGCGAATTCGCCCGCTGGCAAGAGAGTTCAGTAATGTACCTACTGAGAACAGCAAGTGTGTAAAGCAAGTCTTCATTTACTAAACAACTTACCCTTTTTAACAGGTCCGGGTTAAAGGGATTTTACTGTACCACAATGCAGAAAATCTCTTTAAAGGCCCAAAGTATTACTTTCTTAAAATTAATACACGTTAATCCAAAAACTCCTGACCATATGGAGTTATACACTTGATATGGTGGTCGAAGAACGGAACAAATTCCATTTGAAATTTCCAGAACAACAGCAAATGAATAATTAAAATAAGTGGAATTTGGAGTATAACAGCAGGAATAAAGAACCAGGCCAGAAGTAGCTTTCATCAGCTGCTGTACTTTCTTCCTTGCCTGTTGTTTTGCTTTTCTTTCTGGCCACATTTATCATGACTCCCCTTGCTGACATTTCCCTGCACCCCTCTCAATGCACTGCAATGAAACTTTATTACCCTGTCAGTCTCCCGCCCTTCTTATTTCGTTGTGTCTGGCTGACTGTGTCTTGGGCAGTCGATCCTCGAGTTTTGATCTTTGCACATGCCTTGTGTGTGCGCTTATGTTTTGTTCTCAGATTTCTTATTAGGCTCAGTTGCGAATTAAAATACAGATTTAAAAGTCTAGATTAAAATTACTGTTCCCAATTGTGTAATTTTATGTAGCTTTTATTACAACGTTGGAGGTTTTCTCTTATCCTGAAAGATGAATGTCTGGTAACTCTAAGCTCGATGCACCCTGTACTCAGTTCAACATCATTTCATTCATCGTCCGATATGACTTAACGTTGGAGGTTTTCCCTTATCCTGAAAGATGAATGTCTGGTAACTCTAAGCTCTATGTACCCTGTACTCAGTTCAACATCATTTCATTCATCGTCCGATATGACTTAACGTTGGAGATTTTCCCTTATCCTTAAAGAAAATGTCTGGTAACTGTAAGCTCTATGTACCCTGTACTCATTTGAACATCACTTCATTCATCGTCCGATATGACTTAACGTTGGAGGTTTTCCCTTATCCTGAAAGATGAATGTCTGGTAACTCTAAGCTCTATGTACCCTGTACTCAGTTCAACATCATTTCATTCATCGTCCTATATGACTTAACGTTGGAGGTTTTCTCTTATCCTGAAAGATGAATGTCTGGTAACTCTAAGCTCTATGTACCCTGTACTCATTTGAACATCATTTCATTCATCGTCCGATATGACTTAACGTTGGAGGTTTTCCCTTATCTTGAAAGATGAATGTCTGGTAGCTCTAAGCTCTATGTACCCTGTACTCATTTGAACATCATTTCATTCATCTTCCGTTATGACTTAACGTTAGATGTTTTCTCTTATCCTGAAAGATGAATGTCTGGTAACTCTAAGCTCTATGTACCCTGTACTCATTTGAACATCATTTCATTCATCGTCCGATATGACTTAACGTTGTAGGTTTTCTCTTATCCTGAAAGATGAATGTCTGGTAACTCTAAGCTCTATGTACCCTGTACTCATTTGAACATCATTTCATTCATCGTCCGATATGACTTAACGTTGTAGGTTTTCTCTTATCCTGAAAGATGAATGTCTGGTAACTCTAAGCTCTATGTACCCTGTACTCATTTGAACATCATTTCATTCATCGTCCGATATGGCTTAACGTTAGATGTTTTCTCTTATCCTGAAAGATGAATGTCTGGTAACTCTAAGCTCTATGTACCCTGTACTCATTTGAACATCATTTCATTCATCGTCCGATATTACTTAACGTTGGAGGTTTTCCCTTATCTTGAAAGATGAATATCTGGTAACTCTAAGCTCGATGTACCCTGTGCTTATTTGACATTTCATTCTTCGTCGATATGACTTTAACGTCGGAGGTTTTCCCTTATCTTGAAAGATGAATGTTTGGCAAGTTCTATGTACCCTGGACTCACTTGAGCATCATTTCATTGATTGTTGTGACTTAAAAAATGACTAGTCAATTCCGTATTAGTATAGAGAGGTACTTTTTGCTCAGACTGTGTGCCTTTCCCTAAGATGTTTTCCTCTCCCCCTTTTCATATATCCACGCCCAAACAATCGAGAAAGCAGTCGTGCTTTTCCTACAGCATATGCTGTTATTAGGTTCAGAAATAATGCATGAAGTTGAAGGAGATATGTACCAGCTGCTGGCCATCTTAAGGCAGGTCGGGATTTTCGTATCATAATTTGTGCAAATAGCAAGCTGTTGCAGGATTCGTGCGCTGTATGCAATAATCATTAATGTCTGTTAAACTTGAGTTTCTCAAGGTTTGGAGGAACTTTCAAGAAGGGCACAGGGGCTGGTTGCGAAGTCGGTGCCTTAAGGTAGGTTTCCATTCCACATAAGCTACCCTGTTGTGGCTGTGTACTTATCGTGTGTAGTATGTTTCGGAGCTTAATGGACCACCATATAGTTTTAAAAAACAGTTTTTATTTTCTTCTATGTGAACTGTCGTGCACAAGCATATATGCTTCATGATTTAAATGTATTGGTGTGCCCCGGTCTTAAATGGTAATTGGGCTTTCCATTTTACACATAGGCACAGGAGTTTAAGTTTAAAACGAGGCTACTTTGAAGTTCTACTCGTCTCTTTACCAGGAAGTCCAAATTAATTCCGCGGCTATTTCCACAAGACAATACCTCCAGTCTGAAAAGCCGGGTGGAAATGGATTCGCCACTTATGCACGTCAGGCCATCCGGGAAGACTAACGCTATCCTCTACCACACCATGTTAGTGTTTGCCAAAGCAAAGAAAGTCCCTGAGAAGAGTGTGCCATCCTTACACAATGGGACAAGGGCAAGGAATGTGTGTGACAGAGAACGCGTGCTACACAATAGAGCCGTCAAAAAAAAAAAAAAAAAAAAAAAAAAAAAATACACGCTCTCTATTGACTCAGTACACTTAAACTGAGAAGATTTAAACTAAAAGGCGTCGGAATGGTTTTGAATGGTCTGTAACTGAACTGATCTTAGTGTCATAAAAATGTCGAGGCAGAGTGTTGAAACCCCCCCCCCCCTGTGTCTCATTCCCCGTGCCGTTTCTTTGCTGTGGCAAACATTAATACATGGCAGAGCGTTGAGGTGTATTGACGTTCAGTGACTAGCGCCACATTCCCTTGTTGCTCAGTGATAATAAATACCTTTAGGTTGGTAGGAGGTTTTGACTGATATTTGATGTAGTTTTATTGTATTCAGCTGGTAAATAAAATGCATTCATATTAGATAGTGGGATTTCGGACTGACTCATTTGATCTCTTAACTGCTATGGTTACCAGCGCCCTGTTCTACACTGGCCGTGAAAAGCGCTTAACTTTGCTCAGAGGCCTCTTCATTAGATCTGAGGTTGTTTTACGTGTTGTTAATTTACGACCCTTACGAAGAAAGGGATTTTTATGGCGAAAAGGAATCTACCTCCTCCAGTTTTGAACCTTTGACTTGGGGGACCCTAGACTACGAAGGACAACGAGTGATGCCAGGAGAGTATGGCTTCCGTTAATTGAAACTATGGAGCGCTTTACGACTTTTCAACATTTCTGAGGATTGCCGGGTGAATGTTAATAGAATAGGAATGGTAGCTGTCAATTAGTTTTTCTTTTCTATATTTTCTGTGCATTTTTGGTACGTCATTAAGAATTTTGTGGATTTTACATATTGAAGAGTAAGCATCACTATAAAAATTACATTAATTCTGGATCGCTGCAGTAAAACACATTAGTGGACGATTATTTGAATTTCTTGTATGTACAATGTGAGATAGGCCAACTAGCTTTTACTCCGTCCGATATGACTGAATGTTGGAGGACGTAAAATTACGCATAGGTCCAGAGGTATTCCTGGTCGGGCGGGGCAAATTTTTCTTTTTCCCCGTCTACCGCAATACCTAGCCGCTTTGCGGCTTAACCTGCGAAGTGAGTCAGGAATGTTTTTTATTGTTCTGCTGGGGGTAGGTTGTAGTTTTGTTTAAAATTTTTGTTTGGATGCCCTTGAGTAATCTCAGAAGGCAGCAGCTTATCGGTTTTATTGCACTCTCCCATTGGGGGGGAGTCGGTTTAGTGTTTTTGCCCCGTTTTGATTACGGGTGGCCTAACGCTTGAGCCATCAGGCGTAATATGAATTTTTGGAGTTTGTGGGCTTTACCTTGGGTTAACCAAGGGGCCCCAGGACGTCTCTGGGGAGTTTGTATGATGGCAAGCCTCTTTGCTCCCTCTGGTCATATCTGCCCAGGGAGTTCACCAAAGGGTTGCCATGGGTTTGGATTTTGTCGTACATTGATCGTGCCCTCTCTCGGATGACATCGACAATGTACGGGATTTTCGAATGTTCATGAAGGATCTGGGCTGGGAATCTCCAGTCTGTATCGTATATCACTCTGAGCGCCCTGTTCTGCAGCGTCTGGAGTCTGACGAAAGTGGTACTTGCCACTGTTCCCCAGATCTCACAGCCGTACAAAATCATGGGCGGGATGATCGCCCGATACAGCTGGAGTTTGAGACGGAGGGGCATGGTTGAACGGAATACTGGGTATAGGTTCCTGAGCGCGACGTGTCCAAGCTGGACCTTGTCTTTGAGAAAAAACCCTAGCATCTAGTAACTATCCTTACACGATACGACCCGCCCCTATAGCGTAGGTGGTAGCATATTTGTCTCACGTACAAGAGTTCTCGAGTTCAAATCTCGCTCGGGCTGAGTTAGCTGGAGAAATATTTCCCTTATCCTGAAAGAAAAACGTCAAGTACTCTACTCCATGGATCGTGGACATATTTGAGCATCATTTCACACATTTCATTGTCTGCATTGGATTCGTTTTTTATTACTATTGTTAAAATTTACATCAACTTGCGCACAAACTATGGCTGGGGTTGCACCCGCAGTGAATAAGAGCGCTGTTGGGTTGAGATCACGTGGTGCAGCTGCCTGTGAAGCCTCTTCTGGCTGATTGGGTAACGCCCCTCATTATAGTGAGCCATGCAGGGGATAGAACCAGCAACCCTTCGCAGACATCGCCCTGGGACCAGCAGACGGTAATAATTGGTTGCAAATTGCAGACTTTTCAGACGTATTGTCTTCCCTGCTCCGCTTAAAGCTGCGATATACCGAGTTTCTCTACGCAGTGCGAAGCAATGGTTTAAGTATCTGTTAAGGCGATGTATTGCTCAGGAAGTCACGTGTGTTTGTTACACGGGATCGACCCTGTAGACAAAACGAACTAGAGTACTATGGCCACTTGTTTCTGCGAAAGCTTTCTTCAAATTTTTCCCTTCCAACCTTGACTCTCCTAGTAAACACAGCTCTATTTTCACATTTTACAGCAGACCAGGTCATTTCAGTGTATTTGAGAGGAAAGATAAATGGAAATAAAACGGTGGAATCAGACGCACTCCGGTACGCCGCTTGTATATTTTGGCGTTTTTATAGCGAGTGTTTAAGTGAATTAGTGTTAAAAAAAGAGTTGAGAATATTTCTGTATTCACGCATTTGTAACCTTGAATACCATGCTTCGTAGGTTTCCGGGAGCAATCGCGGCTCTTCGACAGCAAGGACGCACTGACAGATTTTGTTACGTGAAGTTTCTGTAATGCGAAGAAAAGTTTATTTTTTTATGTGGCGCTTTTTAATTCAACTGTAAGTATATTTCAATAGCATTGGCAATAGTAATTTACGTAGTTCGGTATTTAGTGGTCACAAATAGGAAGTTGTGACGTTTTAAGTTACTAGCAAAAGTGTGTGAATTGCATACTTTCTCCAGATTAGGCTAGTAGTTCATGTGGTGTGGGCCAGCTGTAGGAAAAATAGGAACGTCTGAGTGGAAAGAGGAAGCAGGAATATGTCTGCTTGTAGTGTGAGCAGTGTTGCAATTCAAGGTCTCACGTGTGACTGCACAATAGAAAGATTACTAAGAAGTAGCCTTAAATTATTATTTGGAGCTTCTCTCACTTTAAAAGCCACGCCTCGCCACTGCCAGTAACACTATACAATATTGCATTTCCTGCTAAAGCAGTTCCAGGAAGTGGTATGATGCAAGACTATTATTACACCCAACATCTGCTGGTATTCTCATATAGATAACGTTATCACTAGGTGGTGTTTGTTTGTGACACAGAGGTATTTATACAGCGCTTAGCGCGGAATCATAAGTTTCTACGTGATAAAACAGTTCCACTTAATCTGTCCATCAGAACTAGAGTTGGCTGTGGACACCAAATATTTTCTGCCCTAACAATTGAAGGTGTAATCTGCAGATTTTAAAAAGAAAGTGGTATAGCATCTTAAACACACCGTATTTTAATAAAAAATCGAGCCAGTTTTTAGAAAAATAAGAAAGGTACGTCATCAATAGTCACTCGTCTAACAGAATCATGTCACGTGCACACTCATTGTTGTCATCAGTTGTGGCCGTAGCAAGTCGTCCATCTCCTTCCTAGTGCGTAAGCTTGTTCGACCATTTCTGAATTTGTCGATCCATACGTAGACACTCCGCTGTGGCAATTCCCGTAATGTGCCGAAAGTCCTTAATGGATTTTGGCCCCTTATACGCCTTCCGACCACAAAAATGGGAACATTGATCGTTGTACCTCTTTGGTTTCAAACTTCTAATGGAGCGGCCACGATCTATCTGCAACAAAAGGAAGACGAATTGGGAATGACGATCAAACGTTCACAGAGCATCATAACAATCAAATGCTCCAAGACAGAATTCAGTGTGTCCAATGTTAAGAAACATTATAGTTACGTTGCGGATAATTTTTTTACTTACCGTCGCATATTGTAAGTAGAAAGTTGTGTAACGAAACGATGTTTATTTACGACGTAAATTTAAGTGAGAGAAATCATTATAATTCTAATTATTGTGCTGTGGTATAGTGAAATACCTCTCTGTGCCTGAAACATTGTCTTCGAATAAATTCTTGACTGATCTGTGTCCATTATTTACGTGAATTATCAAAGGAAAGTTGTTTTTGAGACTGCTAAAATGATATACCCTCAGTTTCCTACCACAATATTGAGAAAGAATTGATTACACCTAAGAATAACTGGAAATGACAGTCCGAAATTAAAAAAGAAGTAAAAGTACTACTCTGAGGCAAGACCATAACATGCAAATTGCTGCATGTAACTCAATAGTTAATTTTTCCGTAAGTTTATCTAGGAACATTATACCTCACGATGTTGGTAACTCTATAGTTGGCCTGTATAAATTTAATTAGACGTAGGGCTTCGCACAACTGGAGCATGAAAACATGCCGCTGATTTTCTTAACGAGTTATTTGAGCAGCTCAGGCGTTGCAATAAAATGAACAGGAAATTAAAATATGTTGAGATTACTTTCTTGGCGCTAGTTGCAGCCAACTGGAACTTACTGTCCACCTTGACACGTCCGAACTTCAAAATGTATATAAAATGTAACCACGTTAATACATCGAAAACAGAAGCAAATCAACTGTTGTCAGATGGGATAGAAGATACAGCTGTTAATCGGGTTTAAAGCAAGTATTTTAATTACTGAACAACCATTTTGTGGGTGTCAATATCAGTTATCCACTTGAATTTTTATGGAAATTGCAGACCTGCGGAGAGCAAGCTGTTGTTTTACCTCTAGTGTTGACAACATGATATACAATCATAGCACTCTATAATTTAAAAATCCCTAGCAAAGCTTCCATAGGAAGAAATGTAAAGCTGGTTATGCCATGTAGATTTTCTTCGCGTGAAAGAACTTAAACCACATGAAAAGGCCGCTGAGCAAAATTATATGGTCTTTTCTTGCTTAGAAGTGCTGAGAACCATAGTTAGAGCATGCATGAATAGAAACTCAATTTATTTCCTAAATCACTAACGACAAATGGAACGCGATCTGCTTATTGGTCTTTCTTTTTAAATTGATCTCTGGATGCTATTAAAACTGCTATGGTTCTCAGTCTGATATTTTATATTGGGAGGAAAAGACCCCTTAGTTTTGCTCAGAGGCCTCTTCCATAGGCTTGAGGTTTTGTTACGTACCGTAAGTCTACACGAATTCACCGGCTTTACTTCCCTTCCGAAAGAATCCATCGCCCTCCGCATGGTTTGAACCCGCAACCTTGAGAACCAGAACCAAGCATGTTATCCCTTTACCACGGAAAACGATGTTCTTGGTTTGCACACGCCAATAGACTGTGTGAGTGGGTAGTTATGTACGACGTCGTCTTGGCTTTAATGCTGGGAAATTCCTACGGCTGGTTAAAGGTACTTTATGGATTATCGCTATTCAGCTTTTTCTCTCGATGTCATAGAAACACAAGGAATTTCAGGGTTTTTAAACGGAGACACAGCGAAATGCGAAGTGAACCTTTTTCTGCAGATGTTGATTACGATAAAGAATTAGCTAGAAAATACGAATTGGTCGATACCAGTTCTCGATATTCGTAGACGATATTGTCCACGACATCCGATACTTCGATCCTCGATACTGTCATTTCTACTTTCAGTTTTTTTTAATACGTACTGCAACGTCAAGTCATATCACACATGAATGAAATGGTTGGTGTGATGCTCAAATGAGCCCGGGTTCCATAGAGCTTAGAGTTACCCTATATTAGTCTTTAAGGATAAGGGAAAACCCCGGAAAAAGCCTTATCCAGGTAACTCCCCCTGACCGAAATTCGAACTCGGGTCCTCTTGCCTCTTGAACGTGCGGCAGACACGTTAACATCTACGCTACCGAGGCGTAGAGTTGCAATACAAAATAGAATGTTGGTAGAACTGTGTAATGCCAATAAAAGTAAATACTGAAAACCATCAATGTTCTTATTTTTAAACTTTACATTAGACATTTAAAATCAAAACACCACTTTTATCAGTTTTTGTTCAAAAGTACTAGCATTTTCACTGTTTCGTGGTCAAGTCTACTTCTTTTTCTGTCACATATGAGTCCTGCTGTACTAAATAGTCTTTCAGAGAAAACTGTTGCACGTGGAATACACAAATATTTAGCTTTTTTTGTGTTCTGGAACTTTTGAATTTGTTTTGCAGTAATGCAGTGTACTAGAAAGAGGAGGTGCGATATGTAGTGATTTCTTCTTGGGAACTGTTAACTGACAGTTGACACACGATTATTTTCTTGTATAATGTTACTGTACATATACCACATTCCTGGCAATTTCTCGGGCTTTGTAATGTTCTACTTGCGGCAGTAATGTTTTATGATTTTAAAATAAGAATTGCAAAATCACTACCGAAGTTTCGAAAAAGTAGCGAGCGAATTTTTATAAGTATCGTTTGATATCGATACCATGCAAGTATCGTGAGTGTCGAGATATCGCAAGTTTCGAGGACCATCCCTATAGGAAAGTAGTGTTCGTAGGGATACTTTGTAGTAGTTGCATAAAGGTTTCCGTGAGCGATATCAGTCGTACAGTATTGTATAATGAAATGCGAGCGGCATTGAGTTCACGGGTTCGATAATCTGCAAGCGCCATGAAGCAGACGTTCTTTTGTCATACTTTTCCTGTAGAGCGAACAGCCTAGTTGCTCTCCGCAGCGTGAGAAGTATGCATCTCTTGCTCCATCAAACATGTGTTACGGCCAAGTTCCTCCACATTTGTCAAGTACTTCATTCAGTACCTGTTGACACCAAGCATTCTAGTGATTACAACTCTGCCTTGGTCGCCCTCTTACTATACATCACAAGATTATTTTTGGTATTCTAACATCCATTTTATTCAGATATTCCTGCCATTTATACCTGTATTTTTCTATTTCCCCCCGCCCCCCTTCACTTAATATATATGTTTAATCTATTTCTAATTTCCTTATTTTTTATTTCATCAACCGAGCAGAAAGTTTCAGGCGGTTTCGTTGTGTCCCTCATTCGGGAGGTTCGGGTTCGATTTCCGTGGCCAACCTACCTGACCCATAGGTTTTTTTAGCGTTTTCCCGGGGCGCCAGGCGAATGCAGGGTAGGTTAGTTACATCCCCCGAATTTCATGTCTCTCCATTTCATCTCATTTCAAATCATCTCTCATTTAGTGGTTGCTTTCACTGTAAAAGTGTTGTTGGGAGTCTCGGCGTTGCATGGTAGGATGATATCCTCCTGGTAGGACAGTCTCCGGCCTCCGGGCTGGCCGTTTCAGGTACACGGTGGGTGGAATGCCGGCTATTCTGGTCTGCCCGGGGAGTTTTCAACTGACCAGTTCTAGTAACCCTGCCCTCTGCACTGTCGTGACTCCTTGGGCCGGCCAATCTGTCTCCTCTCCGGTATGCCCCACTGGTCGCGGCATAGTCAAATACATAAGATGTCTCACTGTCTTTTTTACTACCGACTACATTGTATTACAGTACATACATTGTATTTGTTTTTAGGTGAAAGTGTGCCGATAGTAATTTATAAACTCCACTAAAAATATTTCGACGATACACATCTTTTTGTTATCGTAAATAACCCAGATTTCCGTTAAGTCAGGTCGGCCCTGGTCCCAGTTAATCCAATAAACGAGGTTTTACTGCTAAATTGAAAAAGAGGAAGGAGTGAACTCCAAGGAGCCAAATGAGCTTCTTCACGTCCAAGACGTCAATCTTCTAGACAGTTTAAAGACAAAACGCCCATCCAGCATCGAAGTGCTTAGAGAACAACTCCAGAAAGCATTATACGTTTCAGATAACCTCATTCCGTGCTGAGGAATCAATACCAAGGTTTAACTATCATGTGTCTACTCGTGGTTTTAATAACAGTAGTGAATTAAAACGTTTTAATGCCTACATGGTTTTATTTCACTTCTGAAACTTCTAGTCTTTATCGTATAGAAAACCTGTTCTCGTTAAGACACCAGTGCATTCACTGCCTTCTGAAAACATCCACGACAAAGCCCTTTTCTATTCTCACTTAAATTTACTCATACGATCCGTTATTAGTGTATTTATGTCTTACTTTCTGCAGAAAAACAGCACTGCTACCACCTATAACCCCAACCAGCAATGGTAAATATATGAATTAATTAAAATAAATTAAAATTGATTTAACTGATAAGAGAAAGTATTTTTCATAAGGATTTTGATTTAAACCACCAGACGGAACCAAGGAATGCAGAACAAAAACTATAAATTGAATAGACTATAATGAAAATAATTAAAATCCTACCTAACATAATATGAGTAATTATTTCCCCAAAATTCTTTTAGTGGCGGATAACATATTGTACGTGCTCGCCTCTAGCATCGATGCAGCCTGTCTGCCTGACGTTCAAGAGGTCGCGTGTCAGGGTTAATTATCTGGGTAAGTTTTTTCCGCGGATATCCCTTATCCTGAAAGATGAATGTCTGGTAACTCTAAGCTCTATGTACCCTGTATTCATTTGAACATCATTTCATTCATCGTCCGATATGACTTAACGTTGGAGGTTTTCCCTTATCCTGAAAGATGAATGTCAGGTAACTCTAAGCTCTATGTACCCTGTACTCATTTGAACATCATTTCGTTCATCGTCCGATATGTCTTAACGTTGGAGGTTTTCCCTTATCCTGAAAGATGGATGTTTGGTAACTCTAAGCTCTATGTACCCTGTATTCATTTGAACATCATTTCATTCATCGTCAGATATGACTTAACGTTGGAGGTTTTCCCTTATCCTGAAAGATGAATGTCTGGTAACTCTAAGCTCTATGTACCCTGTATTCATTTGAACATCATTTCATTCATCGTCAGATATGACTTAACGTTGGAGGTTTTCCCTTATCCTGAAAGATGAATGTCTGGTAACTCTAAGCTCTATGTACCCTGTATTCATTTGAACATCATTTCATTCATCGTCCGATATGACTTAACGTTGGAGGTTTTCTCTTATCCTGAAAGATGATTGTCTGGTAACTCTAAGCTCTATGTACCCTGTATTCATTTGAACATCATTTCATTCATCGTCAGATATGACTTAACGTTGGAGGTTTTCCCTTATCCTGAAAGATGAATGTCTGGTAACTCTAAGCTCTATGTACCCTGTATTCATTTGAACATCATTTCATTCATCGTCAGATATGACTTAACGTTGGAGGTTTTCCCTTATCCTGAAAGATGAATGTCTTGGTAACTCTAAGCTCTATGTACCCTGTACTCATTTGAACATCATTTCGTTCATCGTCCGATATGACTTAACGTTGGAGGTTTTCTCTTATCCTGAAAGATGAATGTCTGGTAACTCTAAGCTCTATGTACCCTGTATTCATTTGAACATCATTTCATTCATCGTCCGATATGACTTAACGTTGGAGGTTTTCTCTTATCCTGAAAGATGAATGTCTGGTAACTCTATGCTCTATGTACCCTGTACTCATTTGAACATCATTTCATTCATCGTCCGATATGACTTAACGTTGAAGGTTTTCCCTTATCCTGAAAGATGAATGTCTGGTGACTCTAAGCTCTATGTACCCTGTACTCATTTGAACATCATTTCCTTCATCGTCCGATATGACTTAACGTTGGAGGTTTTCCCTTATCCTGAAAGATGAATGTCTGGTAACTCTAAGCTCTATGTACCCTGTATTCATTTGAACATCATTTCATTCATCGTCAGATATGACTTAACGTTGGAGGTTTTCCCTTATCCTGAAAGATGAATGTCTGGTGACTCTAAGCTCTATGTACCCTGTACTCATTTGAACATCATTTCATTCATCGTCCGATATGACTTAACGTTGGAGGTTTTCTCTTATCCTGAAAGATGAATGTCTGGTGACTCTAAGCTCTATGTACCCTGTACTCTTTTGAACATCATTTCATTCATCGTCCGATATGACTTAACGTTGGAGGTTTTCTCTTATCCTGAAAGATGAATGTCTGGTGACTCTAAGCTCTATGTACCCTGTACTCATTTGAACATCATTTCATTCATCGTCAGATATGACTTAACGTTGGAGGTTTTCCCTTATCCTGAAAGATGAATGTTTGGTAACTCTAAGCTCTATGTACCCTGTATTCATTTGAACATCATTTCATTCATCGTCAGATATGACTTAACGTTGGAGGTTTTCCCTTATCCTGAAAGATGAATGTCTGGTGACTCTAAGCTCTATGTACCCTGTACTCATTTGAACATCATTTCATTCATCGTCCGATATGACTTAACGTTGGAGGTTTTCTCTTATCCTGAAAGATGAATGTCTGGTGACTCTAAGCTCTATGTACCCTGTACTCATTTGAACATCATTTGATTCATCGTCCGATATGACTTAACGTTGGAGGTTTTCCCTTATCCTGAAAGATGAATGTCTGGTAACTCTAAGCTCTATGTACCCTGTATTCATTTGAACATCATTTCATTCATCGTCCGATATGACTTAACGTTGGAGGTTTTCCCTTATCCTGAAAGATGAATGTCTGGTGACTCTAAGCTCTATGTACCCTGTACTCATTTGAACATCATTTCATTCATCGTCAGATATGACTTAACGTTGGAGGTTTTCCCTTATCCTGAAAGATGAATGTCTGGTGACTCTAAGCTCTATGTACCCTGTACTCATTTGAACATCATTTCATTCATCGTCCGATATGACTTAACGTTGGAGGTTTTCTCTTATCCTGAAAGATGAATGTCTGGTGACTCTAAGCTCTATGTACCCTGTACTCATTTGAACATCATTTCATTCATCGTCCGATATGACTTAACGTTGGAGGTTTTCCCTTATCCTGAAAGATGAATGTCTGGTAACTCTAAGCTCTATGTACCCTGTATTCATTTGAACATCATTTCATTTATCGTCCGATATGACTTAACGTTGGAGGTTTTCCCTTATCCTGAAAGATGAATGTCTGGTGACTCTAAGCTCTATGTACCCTGTACTCATTTGAACATCATTTCATTCATCGTCCGATATGACTTAACGTTGGACGTTTTCCCTAATCCTGAAAGATGAATGTCTGGTAACTCTAAGCTCTATGTACCCTGTACTCATTTGAACATCATTTCATTCATCGTCCGATATGACTTAACGTTGGAGGTTTTCCCTTATTCTGAAAGATGAATGTCTGGTAACTCTAAGCTCTATGTACCCTGTACTCATTTGAACATCATTTCATTCATCGTCCGATATGACTTAACGTTGGACGTTTTCCCTAATCCTGAAAGATGAATGTCTGGTAACTCTAAGCTCTATGTACCCTGTACTCATTTGAACATCATTTCATTCATCGTCCGATATGACTTAACGTTGGACGTTTTCCCTTATTCTGAAAGATGAATGTCTGGTAACTCTAAGCTCTATGTACCCTGTACTCATTTGAACATCATTTCATTCATCGTCCGATATGACATAACGTTGGAGGCTTTCCCTTATTCTGAAAGATGAATGTCTGGTAACTCTAAGCTCTATGTACCCTGTACTCATTTGAACATTATTTCATTCATCGTCCGATATGACTTAACGTTGGTGGTTTTCCCTTATCCTGAAAGATGAATGGTAACTCTAAGCTCTATGTACCCTGTACTCATTTGAACATAATTGCATTCATCGTCCGATATGACTTAACGTGGACGTTTTCTCTTATCCTGTTAACATCACAAAACACGCCTAGCATCACAATTTATTTTTAGAGGTATCCCATAGGTTTCTTGGTCGTGATTTTATACAGAATGACAGTTCGTAATTTAAGTTCAGGATAAAATGTATCTTGCATTTTCTGGGAATTTGTTCTGAAGCCCTCTTTATTCTAAGGTACATTTATAGGTCGCGTTGTAGCCCATAAAAATATGTGAATTAAATTTTTCTGTTTTGTGAAATAATCGTTCTGCAGTTATTTCTTTTGTTTGAATTTTAAAGCACTTATACTTCACTCGAATAGTAAGCCGTGTTTCCTTTCTTTTTTATTTGCATTGCAATGCAAACAATGGAATGCGAAAGCTATCACATAATAACATCACAAACGTTAAACATATCTTTACAAGGAACAGAAAAACTTATTTCTGATTTGGCCCAGACTGTATTTAGCTTTCATAGCAAGGTAAAACTTCAGACTAAAACATTTGCTCACTTCAAATGTTTGAAGAAAATTACTGAAACCCTTCCTGATGTTCTTGTGGAAACTGAGTATTATTTCAGTAAGATGTTGGGCCTTGCTGAAGAAATAAATGGCAGTGATTTAAGATCACTTAAGCCTTCATTTTCATTGCTGGAAAATCCTTTTGCTGTTGATGTGGTGTTCTGTTGGAGCTACTGGAACTGGTAGAGGACGTAGGACTAAAAAGACTCTTAACGAAGAGGTGTCTCCACCATAGAATTTTGGAAGTGTTCCAGAAGAAATATACCCACTAAGAAAAGAGTGTGCTAAGAGACTTTGGAATTACTTATCCGTGTGAATCACTGCATTGGATGCTTACATTCATTAACTCTAAATATCGATCTCAATTAACTGGTGATCTTTTAAATCAATTTGTGCGAAATATGCTTACCAATTATCAGCCAGATTTCTAAAAAACTAACAGCAAAAATGAGCACTAGAAAAAGTACTTCTTTAAAGTAGAATCTGATTCCTTCATTTGCAATAAAATGAGAAATGTGTCTTCATTTTATGAACATGGCTCGCTTCTAATTAGCTTCATAGATTTGCGGCTCCCAAAATTAAGGTTGATGGCCGCCCCTGCTATGCGTGTTAGCAGCATGATTAATTTCCCATGACAACTAAGAGTATAATTATTTTCCGTAATCCTCGGAGCGGTCTGGTGCTTTGAAAGAAGTCGGAAGAGAGCGGTAATTGAAGCGAGGACTCCAGGGAAGCAGGAAGATCAAAGGCAGGATCTTGCTGTCCGGTATTGTAATGCATGGCTGAATGTGTTCGTCGCTCGTGGCTCCCTCTACCTCACGCAGTTGTTTCCAATCTCCCCAACTTGGCTCACACGGGGGTCTGCCGCGTTCACATCCAGACGTCGAGTGTGGTATAGTATGTGAAGTTGTTTATAGTGCCATCGACATCAAGCCTGGTTACTTTGGTGGTTATTTGCATTAAAAAAAAGTCTGCAGTTAAAGCTAATCCACGTTTCCTACAGGTGAGTGTTTTGTTTTGATTTCTTTGAAGTGGTACCACTGTTTTTCTTAGGGCTTGGAAGTTGGAGACCTTAAAATTGTCTAAAAAGGATCTTTAAAAATGCATAAAACTACCCCGAAAAGGACCTAAAGATTGGAGAAAAAAGCCATAAAGAAGTGATACCTACAAATTAATACATTAATTTTCAATTAGATATTTAATGAATAACTTTCAAAGTACAACACTCAAGTTATATGCATCACATAGAACGAGAAAAACTACATTCTTCTTCTGATAAAGCAACCCGCAATGGATATTTTGGGGAAGGCAATTGGAACCGATATAATTAAATCGTACTTGGCTTAACCACCCTCGATTTACACAAAGCTTTCCTCAGTTGGCTTCGATGCATATCACAACAATCGTCTCTAAATTCTTAGTGTCGTGTTTTCTGACAACACGTTGCGGAAACATTGAGAAAATTCTCTCCACATCAACACTGAAACGAGTGGAATCTTATGGGAAAAAACCGTATTTTAGAGAGGGTTTACTAGGTTCTTTGCTGGTGGAGATCTTAATTTAATTTTCACGTTATCGCTACGTGTATGAGCGGGTCATGGACACTGTATCGTTCGGGGATTCCCCGGTGTAGCTTAGAGAAACGGCGGGGATATTTGGTTTTCTAGAGTACGAGCTTCAACGTAACCAGAGAGACGTCTTGTGTGGTCTTACAATCAAATGTATTTTAAATTAGAACATGTAAATAAACATTCCCCAGTTAAGTATTTCATAAACTTTATAACTCTCGTATAGATTTCGATAGCTTGATCAGGGGTATTATGTTTTCGCGATATTAGACAACCAAAAGTTTACTTGTTTATGTTTATCCTTGTGTTGTCTGTCTAAATTCACACACTTTCTATAGTACTTCCAGACTCTGGGAGGATGGGGAATAATCCTGACAAAAGAAAATCCCTTCCAGCTGTGAATCAAAACCGGGGATCTCTGGATTAGGAGGTCTTCTAACCTGTGGACTACCCAAGTAGCCAAAGCATATTTAGATCTTTTGAATTCTTAGCTAAATTTAGTTTGCATTAAAGGGATTTATAATTAACCAAATGTTTTGCCACGTTTCCACTAAATACACTGACGAAAGATTACAAATTTTAGTGTCCACGTTAGAAATTTCCGCAATTTGTTTTAGTTATGTTCGTCTGAAATGAAAATTAGGAAATAGGTATTGCATAAACATTTCCAAAACATTCATCCAAACTCAAGGATTTCAAAAGACAATTTTTTAATAATGTATCACGAAATATATTAACTTATTTTTTTAAATAATACGTGTGCGTGTATACAGGGTGGCAATAAAAACATTAGGTCTAAAGATTTTAACACGAGATATCAGTTCAGTAATGCTCTGTCCTTGTTAATGTAAATGAAAAATCTGTGTCTATTGTAATAAGAATACAGAAGGAATCAGACTACCGAATTAAAACGTGTTGCTTACTTATTCTTCACAAACTATTACCTACAACAAAACCTTATTCTTTTATATACCTAATACTAATGGGAATAAACATGGTTTTATTCTTGTCGAGATAAGAGGTTTAGAGAAATACAGGTTCAAGTGACAATCAAAGGTGGTGCTAGGTACATACGCCAAAACTTTGTAATTCCGTGCTCTTGGCGTGAGCGGGATAACAAAAGAATGGCTATTTTCCACTTGAGAAAACAATATACTGCATATATGTAACTAACTTGTGCATACTTTGCATATATTTTACTTTTTCAGCAATGATTCGTAGAAATATTTAAGCCCTATACTTTAAGAAGAGAAGGATACGATAAAGTTTCTCTAACTGTTCTATTTCTTTAGGACTTACTTGTTTCTAAATCCATAAAAGTTCGCCAAAAATGAGAACGTAGCTATCAACAATGATGCTGAAAATCTTTAAAGTTCGGTGCGGCTGTTCTATCATAAAGCTTGATATGGCTTGTATTATTGTAAACGAAGCCGTCTGACGCAACAGTAACATCTCCAAGAATTAAAAAGTGCCATTTTCACTTAAATTTTAAACTTGTACTAATATACTGCTGAAGTGTGAGCAATAGGAAAGGGAATATTACAATGTCGAAGGAAAAGAGCAGTAAAGCTTATTTGCCTCTTACTCTTAACAACAGAGCGAAATGTAGTACTGTACAAGTGTGTTAAAACATTAAGTTTTATTTTTGTATTTTCAGAATATTTAAAAAATTGAATGCTTGTTTTATTTAATTAAACTACACATTTTATATCATTGTTATAGGTGCTCCGCAACAGATTGCGCAACATGTACACACAGCTGCTCGTAGAAATATAGAAACATGTTAAGTGACAGTAAAATCGTTTCTTCCAGAAAACAGTGACAAATATTTGTTTATTGCAATAAACACGACTAATACCGAAATAACCCAAAAGATAGACTAATAAATATTAAGCCTTTGCTTTTACTATATAATTACTTCAAGATTAATAAATGTGAGAAAGTTGAAATAACGCGCTTTATTTTAAATGCATATTGCGAAGTTTTACAACATATTTAGCAGATTTTTTGTGCATAGATCAATGCATATATTCATACTTTATAGTTCGAACTCATGCATTCGTCTTCAAAAGAAGAGAATTTCTCAGGCTATTCCCAGAAAACTCAAAGTACACATTTAATTTGCCACAAAATAGCTTAAGAGGTTATTTTATACAATATTGATAGAGCCTGTTTTTGAAAAAGTGAAGAATCCCTAAAAATATTCCAGGTCAGTGTTCGTTTGCAGTGGGTGGAGTTTAGTTTTCATATCTTCAAATTACATCCTTAAAATAAGAAAATAACAATATGAATTTGTATTTACTAATGTGCTTATCACCAATTCATTATAATATTAACATATACGTATTTAATTTCAAGATTATTATGATTACGAATCCACAAAATGAAGCAAAATTAATAATTTAAAGCATTAATAAAGGCCATGATATTATTTTCTCTAAAAATAAGTTACTCGCGTCTTTTGGTTTCATTTTTTTTAATATCCTTATAAAACTTATCTTAGATTCTCTCAAGGTTGGAATATGTGAGAAAAGCGTATTTTCCCATGTGAAATTTCTGTGTCCCTGAGTTTAGTGGTTTACGTGAAGAAATGTAATAGCAGTTTTTATTCAAATGGATTCTAGAAATTCCTCATTCGATCTGAACTGTTTCTTTAAGGGTGAATTGACAAACACTGTAGACTTATCACTTTGTTGAGGATATCAACATTAGTCTGTAAATGCAATCACGATACCGGATACCAAGTTTGAGTATTCGTGTTTCACTGCCTCTTTAATCTTCTCTATTTATTCCATACTTAAGTTAATTTATCTAAAATATACTCCAAGAGCAGCCTTTTATCGTAGCGAAGAACGGGCATGGCCTTCTGAAGATTTCGTTTGAATGCTTGCTCTGCACATCTGTTGTAAAAGGGACAACCTAACGGAGAGATAATACCTAAACTAGTAATAGTTCGCGATAGCATTAATAGTTCGCGATGAGTAAAGAAAGTGAATGTGAGTATGAACGAAATAACTCAAAACCAAAAAGTTGGTCGAAAACTAAACTTCGGTGTGTTCGAAGAATGCAACTTGAAGATGCTGAAGAAAACTCTTCATACATGGAAACCATCCTGTTACTTTTTTGTTACAACAGTTGTAATAGTTACGATTAAAATGTTATATTTTTTAAACTACGCCCATTGACAAAAAATGAGAAGAGGTTGGAAGCGTTTATTTTTCTAAGTCCACATCGTTTCCATAGTTGGTTTACAATGGAGTCACGGAACCGTTTCTTTAGCTTCGTTCTATTAAATCCTCTCATAATTGACTCTCAGTTACTAAACGTGCTGATAGCCTAGCGGATATAGAGCTAGACCTACGAAGGTTCGAATCCCAAACATCATTTTGACTTTTTAAGGTGGAAATACGAAACGCGTATCACTTCTAAGGCTTACTTGATTTTATGGCATTTAGTATCACACATAAACTGAAGCACTGCACTCTATTTTTAAAGTAACGGAAATAAATATTTTATTCTATATGTAAAATCAAACAAAATTGGAAATTAACTTGGTATCGGGTGTATAAATCCCCTGCCTCAATAACTGCTCTCACATGGATAAGAACAAATGCCTAGTGAAATTTTCACGAGAGATACTTCGCATTATATGCCAGCACCATACATAAGCCCGAGTGTTTACACAATTAATATTAAGGCAATTTTCTAATAACATTGCATTTGTTTTGAAAACAACAAATGTCTTTTACATTTTTATAAATGAATGTGTTTAAAATATTATTTATCTTCAGTAAGAAAAACATAAGGCATTTCTATAAAAGTAACAATAATAAAAAGAAACATGCACATCAAGGATTCGAACTGATGTTGGTTTACTTTACGAGACACATGCGGCTACCACACATACGGCCAAGCCACAAAGCATCTCCCTATCCATCTCATAACTTAGGAATGAAGGCAGAGTGGAATTAAAGCATATATTGTGAACGTAGCGTCATCGAGTGCTTCCGATGTTTTGCGAATAGAACGTTGTTCCTGGTAGCTGCTGTTTTTTCCCCTAAGGCTATATTTGCATGACAAATAAAATTAACTTCACTTATGTAGGAATAGCTTTTGCAGTACTCTTCATTATAAATGGCTTTTGCACCATACGTGAATCCCACGAGAGAAAATCTTATTGCATAAAAAAACTCTACATTTCTTTTAAGCACTCGTATGTCGTAATGCATTAATTTCCTCTTGAATTTAAATGTATAAAAACGTAATAATTGCAGATATCACCCAAAGGTTTATTTATCCAATTGACAAAAGCTGATTACGATGGGGGACATGAAAACATGTTTTGTGTTAAAAGGGCCACTTCCGTTCCACCATCCAACGAAGAAATCCTAAGATGGGGAAAAGGATAGGAAAAAAGAAAAGCTTTGAAAGAAATGAAAGTCCACACCCGGGTAGAAGCACTTTTAATCAGTGGCGTACCTTGGGACTGGGCGGATGGTTTTAATCCATAACTCAGCACTAACAGAAGTGTTCACTTCCGCCGAGTGAGGAATTTCAGGAAGATGAAGTAAACCAGACACGATGTCCATCAGTTAAGTGTTAATGTTCTGAGATAGGCTTTCCTAGAGTTAACTGTCTTTACGATGGGCTCTGTACGTGTTTTAATTTCAAGCATTAAGTGTGATACTACTGCACCCATTATTTCTTTGTTTCATGTGGATTCCATAGATTCCACTTTCATAAGACGTTTGCTTTGTTCATAACTTCATACATCACCTTCACAGACCTGCAAGACAAATCTGTTTAGATCTGTGTCTTGTGTCTTCCTGATTACTTATAGTATAAGTAAATAGGGTATGTATTGCATTCCACCCAAAAATTCGATGCCCCGTGATACATGTTTTGAGGCACCTTAAATCGAAAAAAGCAGCAGTTTTAGAAACGATCCCCGCGTGCGCGTGTGAAGGCATAGTTAACGTACAAAATGCTTAAATATTTTGATTTTTTTTTCTAAAATACCATATGATAAAGGCATTTTCATGAGTAAAGAAGTGTATATCTTGAATATGCTGTGAAGGACTTCGAAATCCTTTTGATTCAAAATGACTTTTGTTTTTAATTTACGACCTGCTACGTTGTCATATCGGACGATGAATGAAATGATGTTCAATGAGTACAGGGTACATAGAGCTTAGAGTTACCAGACATTCATCTTTTAGGATAAGGGAAAACTTCCAACGTTGTCATATCGGACGATGAATGAAATGATGTTCATATGAGTACTGGGTACATAGAGCTTAGAGTTACCAGACATTCATCTTTCAGGATAAGAGAAAACCTCCAACGTTAAGTCATATCGGACGATGAATGAAATGATGTTCAAATGAGTACAGGGTACATAGAGCTTAGAGTTACCAGACATTCATCTTTCAGGATAAGAGAAAACCTCCAACGTTAAGTCATATCGGACGATGAATGAAATGATGTTCAAATGAGTACAGGGTACATAGAGCTTAGAGTTACCAGACATTCATCTTTCAGGATAAGGGAAAACCTCCAACGTTAAGTCATATCGGACGATGAATGAAATGATGTTCAAATGAGTACAGGGTACATAGAGCTTAGAGTTACCAAACATTCATCTTTCAGGATAAGGGTAAACCTCCAACGTTAAGTCATATCGGACGATGAATGAAATGATGTTCAAATGAGTACAGGGTACATAGAGCTTAGAGTTATCAGACATTCATCTTTCAGGATAAGAGAAAACCTCCAACGTTAAGTCATATCGGACGATGAATGAAATGATGTTCAAATGAGTACGGGGTACATAGAGCTTAGAGTTACCAGACATTCATCTTTCAGGATAAGGGAAAACCTCCAACGTTAAGTCATATCGGACGATGAATGAAATGATGTTCAAATGAGTACAGGGTACATAGAGCTTAGAGTTATCAAACATTCATCTTTCAGGATAAGGGAAAACCTCCAACGTTAAGTCATATCGGACGATGAATGAAATGATGTTCATATGAGTACTGGGTACATAGAGCTTAGAGTTACCATTCATCTTGGAGGATAAAGGGAATATCCCGGGGAGAACCTTATCCATAAGTATCCCTGATTTTAGTTCTAACTCGGGGCTTCTTGACACGTTACCACGTGAACCTGAATGGTTTTAGCAAAACAAATAACATTACCTAAGAAATAGACAAAATCTTGTTATACAGTAAGTGTAGTACTCGTTAAGTCGTACTATTTGGACAGACATTATTGTACACTTATATAGAAGGTTTCTATAGAAACTCTTTCAGTTTTCTACTGGTAATGGCAATTTCAGACTCCCAGGCTATTACAAATAAAATATTAAAACTCCCTTTAATGTATTATTTTTGACCTCCCCTCTACATTTTCCCATGTTCCGGAAATGCTGAACAACTTATCAGCTTATGAATACTCTTAGTTGGTGGAACGGTCATCAGTCAGAATTATCGAGTAACATTTTAGATAATTATAGTAGGTGAAAATTTAAATGTTTGTACCTTTTCTTAGATCCATAGTAATATCATAACAAAAACAGCTACATCATTTTCACATGATACTAAAACGCCTTAAAAACACAATGTAATAAACTTCCGCATTCTCAGGTCACCTAGTTGTCCTCTTTGTAAAAGACATACATCGACAAAAAAAATCTCCGTTATCTTAAAGGATCGGTTCACCTATTTCTAATATTAACAGCTTTCTCTCTTTCCACGAGTATTCAATGAACCTGTTAATAGCAAAGCTAGAAAGGAAATAACAAGTTCTTATATTTTACATTCAGAAACTGCATTGCATTGTGTTCTCCACAGGCTGCCACACTTCCATTATGTACATATATAGTGTTTGATAACAGCATAAAGAAAGAAATAACTCGTTTTCTGCTTGACCATGTATGCAGTAGAATGCAACTGGCTTTTGTTGTATACTCCGCAGAGTGTAGCAACTGTTTATATGCTATGTAGTAATAACTTTTTTTTTTTTTTTTTTTCTTTTACTCCATGGCAATCTCAAAGTCAAGGCCTCCTTCGTAACCATGTTTTATAATTCTATGGATTCGTACTCAAGTACAAGGTCCTTGTAAATCCTTTTTATCTATGAGTAATTACTTTTATTAGCAATTTTGTACGCTGCAGTAGTTTTCCTTCAACCCAAGGTAATTTTACACCTCGACATTTCTGTCCTGAGTATTTTCTTACGTCAATTTCATTCCTCTTCACACTTTTTTCCCCTGCACTGTTCTCGCAACTTTCCTCTTTTTCTTGTGCCTTCAGGATTACATTCCAAAATCATCAACGGAAATTTGTTTCTCTTAACCTTTTAACGAATCCAACCCATTACAAATTTCTTTCTTAATGTCTTCAAGAAATTGTCAATTTGCATTGCTTGAAAAAAGAGAATTAATGTTATTGGATAAATGGTGATTTAAAAATATAAACAGAAGTATAAGGTACCTAACTCATTTGTGATTCTTTAGTTTCTAATTTTTTTCTATTCTATATTTTGTTTCCTGCTTACTCATAAAGTCAGTTTCCATAGCCAATATGTGTGCGGCGTGCGTGCGTGCGTGCGTGCGTGCGGGCACGTGTGTGATGTCCATGTAGCACCACACTTTGGACCATATCTTGAGCTATTTTAAATTAAATTTCGGTTGAAGTTCACCATTTACTAGAATGTATTCTAAAGGTTTAAATTAATTATTTATTAAATGTCTTTCTCTTCACTTCCTAGTGTTTCACTATCTTGTATCTTCTGTTTTCTTAAAATGTGTATTTAATCCCCATTTCTAGATACTCTACAATTAATTTTCTTATCACACATGAAGCATCTTTTATATCTAAGGGTTATTGTAATTGTAATTTAATTCTCATCTTTCCTTTTACATCATCAAATGGAAATACAAAATCAAGATTACAATTATAAAATATTTACTGGAAAACGTCATATATTCCTAAATCCTAAAAATCCTACAATTTTCTCTTAATTGTTTTTAGCCATCTCTCTTTAACTTTCCCTAAACAATTCCCTATATTTCTCCTGTACTTTTCCCCTTTTACTGACTAAATATTTCTAATTACTACTTCACACCCCAAATTGTCCCATTTACGTAGCCAAGCCTGCTCTCTCCATATCTTTGTTTGACTACAATATAATATACGATGGAAATCTTCATTCTCTTCTACACACAATTGACGTTTATCTAGCTTCCTCTCTTGACCTATACCTTTCAAGTTTCTCACTCCTGTTCTCGCCCAAGCAAAACCTTCTCGCCCTAACTTACTACATATATCTATATATCCTTCCCTGCCCCCAGGTTTTTATTTCTCGGTATAACCGCAGTGAGCTTTTGTCACTTGTATTGGCAAAAATGTCTTGTCTGTCAACATCAAAGTTACTTAGTAATTCATGAAATGAAATTAGAAGGTGGGAAGAAGTGTTGAAATCGATTGAGTGGCTTTTCTAGGTTACCCCTACATACAGAAACGAGCAGACATTTTCTCCGATTTTAGTATTAATATAGATTTGCAGAAATTGCTTCAAAATGAAGGTAGTTAAGATAAAGAAATGAGGCTATGAATGGAGGTTAATGAGTTTATAATAACCACCCAGTGAAATATGCTCTAGTAACAGCAAACATGCTCATTTTATATTATTTAATGCTTATGACCATTAGAAGCGGAATACAACCGTTCAGGGCAATTGGCGAAACCTTATTGCTGTGCTTATAACTCCCGCTGCATTTAATGTGCACACTGTAATTAAACCAGAGTACCTCTGTGGAGTAGAAGGACTAATTTTCAACAGAAAAGCAGATATCGAAAATATAGACAAAGAAGAACGTAAACATTATTAGAAGAATTTTAGGTCCACAAGTCGTAAGTGAAGAATACAGACTTAGAAGTAAAAATAAAATAAAAAATATATACAGACATTCATAGTGATATTGGTGAACAAAAAAAAAAAATTGTTTAAAATTGACAGGAATCGCTCAAGACAATAACCTAGACAGGGAATGAAGCTGCATAAGTGGCAAGAGAACAAATCGAAGAAAAAGACTGGAACAGCGTGGACAGACGAGAGAAAGATAGCCCACAGCCAAAGAATGACAGAACTTTGGATTCATAGAATGCTAAGAAACGTCTCTAAGTACTTTTCATAGTCCTACATGGACTCATTCGCAAATAATAATAATAATAATAATAATAATAATAATAATAATAATAATAATAATAATAATAATAATAATAATAATAAATTCACCGATGCATACTACCTCTGCCAGGTTCAAACTTGGCAGTGGTGATTTTTCTGGGTGTACTCCCTTCGGCAAGGAAGTAAAGTCGGTGCTTCCGGCTCGTAAAAGAACGTCCAGCCTGTGCAAAATTAAGTGATCTTTGAGGGCTAATATGGAACGGTACGCTTAGAATTGTAATAGATAAGGAGCATCCATAAATAAAACCTCTGTTTCAGTTTTAATTTCGCCTGAGAATTGCCATGCATGCTCTAGTTCTATTGCTACGCAAGCGACACGACTTGTATTAAGATGTGTCGCCATGCAGTCGGGCTACCCGCAACGCAAGAAAGAAAGGAGGGGAATGACTTGTAGCTAACCCTGACCTAAATCATTGCGCATGTTAGTCATTGTATATCCGTACGCCTTTTAGAAACTGATTTTATATACAAATTCGTATACAATTACAATACCCCATGCGGACATAAGTGATTCTGCCCGCCTCGGTAGCGTAGATAGCGTGTTTGGCTCACGTTCAACAGGTCCCGAGTTCGAATCTCGGTCAAGGTGAGTTAGCTAGATAAGGTTTTTCCGGGGTTTTCCCTTAACCTGAAAGACTAATGTCGAGTAACTCTAAGCTCTATGGACCCTGGGCTCATTTGAGCATCATTTTATTCATTTCATTGATCGTCCGGTATGACTTAACGTTGGAGGATGTAAAATTAATAAAAAATCAACAACTAATTGACTATTTATCTTTGCAGTGCGAGAGTTTTTGTTCTATTGTTTTTGGAATCTCATTTACGCAAGATTGGTGATAGTGTCTATGTTATGCGAGTAACGAAAGTCATTGTGACTCCATTTTTAACCTGGCCAGAAGCTTTTGTGCTTACAGAAATCGTTCTAATATTGAATCTGTGGAGTGTCAAATGTTCCGGCTAACACCCCCGTTATCTATTCCTGAGCAAAGCATCCTCGTGATAGAAGACAGCAGCCGTACTGCTCTGCTACGACGCTATCGGGTATCACGCCTCCTAGGGAAGTTCTCGTCTCTTGTGGCTTCTGCGGTTGTAGTAAAAAAAACAGTCGTGTTTGTTGCTTGCTGGGAAATACGATACCTCGCATGCAACTCACCACGCTTGTACCCATGTGGAAATCTGGCTGACAACGTCCATAGCATATCGATTAATACGACAACATATTACTGCTGTAATTGTATGTGACTGTTTCCCTATCCTAGGGCCCCAGAGAAACATGGAAATTGTTCTTCCACACTATAAGGCGTAAGGTATTAGCAAGAGCTAGGGAGGGCTCGCCTAAAACGAGTCCTATCATAGGCGTGCAGCGTTGCCTACTTCGGAACGCACAGCACAAGCAATAGAGGCTCTTTTTCGTGCGTCTAGAATTACTATTGGAAATTGAACATTATAATATGCCTTGATATATACGACAGGCAGCCTGTACAAAGGCCATTTTTCTACGATGTATGCTTCTCGAGTTATCGCTGACTCCCATGTTTATGCTTCAAATTCCAATCTTTCCCGTGTGTTATTCCTTTTCATTAAGAAGCACTGAGTATGAAATTACGAAGTGTCGTTAGGAACTGCATATATTTAGTTCATAAATTAACCGACCACGGATCAGTGCTGTCCAGGAGCGTTCGAAGTTCTGTGCAAAACCAATTCGTAACGCAAATTGCAGTATAAGATGCTTTGTCAACTGTTAACAATGTTACTTTCAAAGTCTGGTACCAGTGGCGCAGGTACTATAAGGTTAAAATACTCCGCTCCAAGGCCAGAAATATTATTTTTAAAGTGTATAGTTTCTTTAAGAAATTTCATCAGAGAAAGTGCGTGAGCGAATCAGTTTTGCACAAGGCCAGGAACTCACCACTAGAGCGTGCAATGTGAATGTGCATATTGTGTCGCTTAATGAGAAACAAGGCAAAACTTCTAGCATAGAAATTGGTGAACCTATATTTTACTTAAGGGTATGTATGACTGAAATTTCATGAAAATCGTGAAAATAACGACTTTTTTATTTTAATTCTATAAAATAATTTAGACATTCCCGAATGTGAAAAATGCATAATTTGCCTCCGGACGCCATTTTTAAATGCTTATTTAAATGTCGGTGGCCTTTAAACTCTGTCAGAGTCACGCCCTCTTTTGCCTACATCCACATTCTTTGTCTGCTTTCCGTTCTTAAATTTTCAATTCAAGAAAAGAAAAATAAGGCTTTCAGACAAAATAGTTCCTAAAATGTTGCCAATATATCAGAGGCTGGCTTCTACAACTTTACTAGAGAGGTGCAAAACAGGAACAACACAGAATGCCAATGAATCTTTGCATCATGTCATATGGAATAAGTGCCCAAAGGAAGTTTTCATATCAAAACAAAAATTGGATCTTGCTGTTATTAAAAGCATCAGTGAGTTTAACATGGGTGGTCTTAAGTCATTGGAGCTGCAGCAAAATATCAGAGGTGAAAGTGTAGTAGACTCAGCAAGGAAAACTTCAGTGCAGCGAGATCAGACTCGTATCCTGCAAAGCAAGAAGCGAAGTTGTGCAGAAGAAAAGCAACATCTAAAGAAGAAAAAGGTGGAAAAAGCAGCAACAGAGGAGAGAAAAAAGAAATCTGAGGGTCCAACCTATCAGCCTGGTGGATTTTAATGTGAGTTATGCAATCAAATCTTTAATCGCTGTTTTCTCAATGTTCATATTTTCAGCATTTTTCTTCCTGTAAAATGCTCCTTGCGATGCAGTTTTTGTACTACATTCATGAAATTTCCTACACAGTTTCAGAATATCATGAGGAATGGAAATTGCCCTGGGTTTATTGTGAAATGTATATAAGCATATATTTTTAATTTTCAAACACAAAACTTACAGTTTTTTAGACAAAAAAGGAATATTTGTAAATTAAAAAATTTTTGTGACCTAAACTGAAGGAGACACAGAAAAACCCAGAGCAATTTCAAAAAGTGTGTGTATTATGAACATAGGGTTAAAATATTAGACCAAATTTCAAAATATTTTGTCGCAAGGGACTTTTTTAGTGACGTAACAAAAACATACAAAATTTATCATAATTTCTAAACTGCTGGAGAAAAATGGTTTAAATTTAGGTTGTAACATGTTTACAATATATTACACCTATGGTGTAAATTTGAAAAAGCTAGCATTAGTAGTTCAGAATTTGAAAATTTCAGTCATACATACCCTTAAGCTAGGAACTCCTCTACAGTAAGTCGTTTTCAGAAATCCAGGTACGTTATTTTCAGTAAATAAGCGTGTTAATATTGAATGTTACACTTTATAATGTTATCATTATTATCATTTGCTGCGTAAGTTTACGTTTCGACAATTTGTCAGAAGACAAATGTTAGTTTCCTTGTTCCCTCTCCCTGTCTTCCACTCTCTGGTGCATCAGTTGGCAACAGGGCAGCCACCGTGTGCTCGCATTGGTTCAGCTCACATGCGTTCCAAAAGCGTACGCCGATTTCCGTATGTAGGACACGGTTTGGAAATGTAGGATGAGGCTGAAAATTTCAATGTCATAACCGGGATTTGAACCACGGATTTCTCGGTTTTCTTATGGGTGCTCCTAACCATTGCGTTACAATGGCAACATGCCAGCATGACATTAAATTTTCCAACTGACTCGTGTTTTTCCCATTAAACCACTATTAGTTCTCAATTAACCGTGAAACAACTACCTTAATGGCAACTTAATATGCTGCAAGTACTTAAGGCCTGGGCTTTATAGTTCAGACCGCTATTCTAGTTCACACTAACCGTGTATGGATCAAGCTTTGAGAAGTTAGATTCAGACTGAATCTCCCAGGAGATCCTTCAGATTATGAACCTATAACGTTCCTATACAATTATGAACACGAAAACAGGGAGCATATAATTTTGGTTTATTTGTTCATTTGTTCGTTCATTCGTTCATTTATTTGTGCTACAACAGAGCAAAGTTACGAATACAGTAGCTACATGTAATGTAATCATACTAATTTAACTGCAATACAATCCTAAAAAGGCTCATTTTTAATTAAACTATAGTAAAATAGGAAGAATATTGTAATGTTATTTTATGGAATATAGGGCTATTTAGACCAAGGCCGTGTTACAAACATGGTTAGCTAATACCTAATTTGAGGGAATCGATTTTGGCTATTCTTTTGTTTTAATTGTTGGTATAGTTTGAAAAACAACTTACGGCAATTGATTCATTGATTGATTCATACTAATACTAATTCAGATAATTAGAATAATATTTATTAAGTACTGAAGGAAAGTACAACTTTACAAATAAGCGTTGGATAAGTGATTTTTTTTTTAAAGTAATAGCACTTTATCTTTTGATTCAAATACTTCGATAACCAAACGTCTCCCCCCCCCCTTCAAATTGTAAGTCTTTTAACCGATTGGGGGAAGTCAGACGATGAACGAAGTGACGCTTAAATGAGTACAAGCTACATAGAGCTTAGAGTTGTCAAACATTCATCTTTGAGGATAAAGCAAAATTCCAGGGAAAATAAAGTATATATATATATATATATATATATATATATATATATATATATCTTAACCGGATTACCTACCCTCCGTAATCAAGATACCAACTCTCGATCTCTCGAATGTGAAGCATGGAGTTGGCTTGTATATATATTGCTCAACATTTTACACTTGTTTTAACTTTTCCAGTTAATAATCCAACTTCTCAAAGCAATTCCCTCTACATTTTACATCTTAATATTATTTTCACGTCATCGCGTGTATTTAGCGAGTCATAAAGATCGTGTTCCAATCGGAGATTCTCCGGTGTGGTTTGAAGAAATCACGTTTTCTAGAGTACGAGCTTCAGTATAACCATGGAGGCATCTTGTGCGATCTTAGAAGAATATTTAAATAAACATTGCATAAACGTTTCTCTCGTGTACATTTCTATCCGACTACATTGGTCAATTTGTATCTATTTAAATTTGTTTCGCCTCAAGTATGAGCACTTTTCCGCGGAGTCGTGGTGAATTTGGAGAAGGAATTTCCGAAATAATAATTTAATTTTTCATTTAGACTATTTTAAATTTCTTCTTCACTGTATATAACAATATGATCAAATTTAAATAAAACCTTTTTGATATTTTCACTAATGCAATAGAAGCACGTTTTATCCTTTTAGCATCGTTTTTAAAGAAAAGAGATTATTCATTTTATCGTCAGAGCAACAAAAGCCTCCACACATTCAAACATCCATAGCCTTCACTATAACATCCTGATCTTCTTGCATTCTCCGATCTGGTTCATAACATAAATATTTCAACATTACCCAATGTTGAAACTACAGTAAATATTATACTTGGAATGCAGTCCTAGTGATCGTATTTTATTCATTCAGTTGTTCAAGTGGAAATCCTATCCATCCTTAATATTAAGGGTTTAGTTTGGTAAGTTTATTTCTATTATTGAAGTACACTTGTACAAGTAAATATGGGATAAAGGTAATTGAAAGCAGCGATGCATAATGGATTTATTGAGAGATCAGGAAATGTGGCAGGTATTTTTCTACGGTTTCCTGAATGAGTGCCGCTCTAACCCACTTAATACAGTAAAGTAATCCACTTCTGTCGTTTTCTCGTTTCGCTCTGAGCATGTGAAAACAATCGTTCATTGCAAGGTCATTTTGTAGTTCTGTTTGTGACCACTTTGAAAGCTGCAAGTGAAATCTGATAATGTCTTCCTTGGAAACAGAGCACACAGTAAGGTCGTACTTTTGCGGTGACAGGTTTCTAATATTAACTTGTTTATAATACGTAGGTATACCTTCAGGTTGCCAAGTTTATCATCTAAAAGCCACGTTATGCCATAAGTGTAACGTAACAGTTAAAAAGTCTCTCTTACTTTAAAAGCTGCTAAATAATCAGCGACACTTCAAAAAGACCCGAGTTCGAATCGCGGTCAGTTTAAGTTATCTGAATACGTTTTTTTTTTTTTCCTCGTCTTTTTCTCTTATCCCGAAAGATGAATGATAACTCTAAACTCTATGTACCCTGGGCTCATTTGATCATTTCATTCATCATCCGATATAAATTAACGTTAGAGGTTTTCGCTTATTCTGAAAGATGGACGTCAGGTAATTCTAAGCTGTGTACCCTGTTCCCATTTGAACATCGTTTCATTGATCGTGCGATATGACACAACATTGAAGGGCGTAAATAAATAAATAAATTCCATGTAATTTTGATCGATGCTCCAAAGAATTACACCAAGCAATATTCCATTACTACTGGAGCCTAACCCCTTATTTATTATCTTAACATTCCAATGCATTTGAAATGCTCCAGAAAGTTTATTCTAAATATTAACTTCTTCTTTACTCATTTAATAATAAGGGTACTCCTTCGGGAGACAAGTGCATAATGGAAGATATACGCCATAAATACTAAATTTTAATTTCCCTTGGTGTTGGCATTTTTTTTTTCTTTTTCTTCCGTCTCCGCCTTCTACGATGTTATTTAATATTCCTTCGTAGTAGAGCATTCAGGGCAGAGAGTCTATTCAAATAGTGCAGTGGAAGAGGAAGATATTAAAAAAAAAAAAAAAAAAAAAAAAAAAATTTCTGCAGACGCGCTAAAGTAGTCGAGTGCTATCAGTGGCATGGGGTGGTAAAATATACATTTGCGTTCAATTTACTATTCGCGACAAGCTGAATTTTGTTTAAATGTGATAAGATAAACTAACTTGCATTAGTACTGCCACTGACGCTTTGATCGTATTGAAATGAAATAAATATGCATCTCGCACTCCTGTTCTTTTATAAAACTCGTTCATTATATTCAGAATTTCGCAAAACATCTTAAGATACTATGTCACTGCTGTTTTGTAAAAAAAAACCTTAAAATGCATAGTGCATTTGCAATTGAAAATAGTGAAACTTTCCCTTGACTAGGAAAGGATAATAATTTTTCAATGACATACAATTTAGATTCTGTAAAATATTTATAGTTCGTCTGCTTTATCTTGAAACGTGGGAATTAGAGCAGTATTTTCCGTTCTGTTGTAGGTAACCAATGACTGCCTAATCCCACATCGCATCACTTACATACTGATTGACTCTGCATGATTATATTGTAGCTATCTCTTTAATACTTTCAAGGGCAGTGCTTTAAACACTACTGGTAGATGGCAGCAGTATAGATATACTATCCATTAAGGAGAGTCGTAATAACTGCTCCACTGTCATCGGATGCTGAATTACACCCTCAGTCTTCAAGGTCATCTTGCGATTCGGAGACTTTCTTCTAAATTTATGATGAACTTTTCGAACGTATCCATTAATCCCTCTCTTTCAATACATTTCTTCTATCCCCTTCACATGTTCACAGGCAGCCTTCCAATTTTCTCGAGTAACTTTTAGTGTTGTATTGCGGAAGATCTCACTTACATCTCATTTCTTGAATGTCATATTACGTTATCTATTACTCATTTTATAATGTAACTTACATAATGATGTGCTTATTTTGTTTGTGCTCATTTATTGCATATTGATTATTGCTTCTTATTACTAACTTTGCCTTGATTATCACAATGGGATTCATTAGTACAAGAAGTAAAGTAAATAATGTCTAGAATACGTAAAGCATAATTTAAATTAAAATAACTAATGTGCTTCACTTACATGACATTTTCTACCCATTAATCAAGATAAACATTATTGCTAATTTTATTGTAGGAGGGTAGGATAACGAATGACGTGTTCCATTTGATATAGCCATAAGTATTGTTGCGGCGACGCGCACAAAAGGTTCAGTGCAGACAGATAAGCGCAGCTTGTGCACTCAAAGAGCCTGCAGATAAAGATAGCCCGGAGATAAAAGGCTGCCCGGCACAGATAAAGTTACGCTTCTGGAAGGTTCGAGTTTCGTCTGGTGATAGAACATTCGATTTCTTATTTGTTACAGAACATTCTCGAATTATCAATGAGGTATTTAAGGAAGCGACGACTCGCCAAGAGGCAGTCGTAAAAAACAGATGTTGTAGCAGGAGTGTTGTAAACAGATGTAATCAGAACGCTGTTTGTTGTGGTCATCGACCTTGGTAGTTTGTGATTGTGTATGTAACGTAATTCTGCTGTAATCTGCAAGTGTATTTCTACGGAAATAAAGAACATTTTGAATTTCTGCAAATTGGACTTTTAATTCTATGAGCCCACGGTCACAGTATTGAAAGATTCACCAAATAATAGGAAATATCTAGGAAATGGTTAAGTGTATAGAAAAAGCGATTGTACATAAAATATGTGGTTGAACGAGGTTTATATTATTTTGTAATTGTGTTTATCTCTTTGAGGTTCACCAGTTAAGCAAAGTAATTAAGAATAAGAACTTCAGGGGCTATTCCCAGCTAATTCAAGACATACATTTTACTTGTTATGAAATTATCTTAAACATATGAAATTTAAAAAATATGTATCCTTTGGAATAGGTAGTTATTTTTTAAAATTATTTTAAATTCCTACTTGAATACTCTTGAAAAACGTTTCGTCTTTGAATCATGCTTGGAGGCTAACACACACTCGAGAACGTTTTTCTAAACTTGCAATTTGGGAAAAGGTGGGTTCAGGGAACCTTAAAACGGCAATTTCTAGTGAAACCTCGTTATCGAATTTTTAGGTGAAATGCAATACTTCTACTTACTATAGTTAAGCAGCAGAGAAACCAGAAATGGGCGCATACTGTCTTGAAGTATGGCAGTTACTTGTTGTGTTATAATTGGCATGTAAAATATATGGGTAACAAGAATTTTACGACTTTTTTTGGCAGATTCCAAAGGTTGCACGGTTGTAACATAGGCCAGCGTTTATGTTCACTGTAGTGCAACAAAATGCAGATTAAACGTCCTCGTCCACAACTGAATGCTAGCGCCCATCTGCAGCTGCTTGCTAGAGTTATTTATTCGTGGTCCCATTTTTTGTGGCACTTTTTATTTACAGTTCATGTTATGAGGCGTAAAATATGGACTTGGAATCTGGTAGCCAAGGAAATGACGTGTTCATTGTGGTGACAGTAGTATCAGGTCTTAACCGAGTGGGTTAATTCAGGCGGTGTCGTCTGTGGTCCGCATTCCAGAGGTCCGGGTTCATTTTCGAGGCCGGCCTACCTAACCCATGAATTTTTTTTCAGGAGTTTCCCTGGTGGCCAGGCAAATGCTTGTTAATAACTTCCCGCAAATTTGTTGCCGCTCCATTTCATCTCCATTATCATTTCATGTCATCTCCCGTCGGGTCGTCTCTTATATATATATATACTGTAGTCCTCCGGTAGGACTGTCTCTGGTTTCCAAGCCGGCCTAGTGGGCCGTTTGAGGACCACACTGGGTAGGATACCCGTTTGTACTGGCCTGCCGGGAGTTTCAAATGTTCAATTGTATGGACCCTGCCCTGTGTACTCTAGTGATTCCATAGGACGGCCGCCTTCTGTCTCCTCTCGCCTCATCCTTCCTCCCGGAGGCGCCCCACTTGAGGCATAGGTACAATTATTGATCAAGTCTGGTCGACGTACCGAATGCCGTCCGTAATATTCTATCCCATCCTACTTCGTAATTTATGCCTAGTCAAACTGCACTGAATCAAACTCATATTCTGTATTTAAATTCATTTTAGAGGACAAGTATTAAGGCCTCACTAAGGTTAAAATTCTTGTTGTGACCAAAATTACTAGCGATTCATGTTTTCTGCAGCTATTATATGCTTTGGACTACTCGTGTGCATACAGCAGTAGAAGCTAATGAAGAGAATGGATGTCATGTTACCTCACCATCGTCAGAAATAAACAACAATCTCTCTACCCAACAAGAAGCAGGATTCTGGATAATAGTGAGTCACATTAGGAAGCCTACCACGTCAAGGATATTCAGATAGTACTTCATGGTCCTCTTTTGTGGTTGCAAAAGTCTCTCTTCCAAGTAGACGCTGAATGTACTCTTCTCTAGAAATGTGTCTTTCTGATCTGGGACAAAAGATTCTGTTTGTCATTAAAATAACAATACATCGTCGCTACGTTGGTTATATACTAGGCTACTAAATCAAGCCCTGCCCAGACGACAGTGGCGACAATATATAAGTGGTTGCCTTTCTGTATATTCTCTTTGAAACATGTTTTCTCTAAATGACATTTTGTGATATTTCCTAAACTTTGTTGAAAACGGACGTAGCTAAATGTTCCTTTGCAAACAGAACAATTGACGACTGGGACAAAATACCTGCAGAATTAAGACACTGCCTCAAAGTGTAAATAGATTTAAACAGAGACTATGGAGGAATAAGTTATAGTCGGGAGAGTATTGATTACGTACAAAATGAAGCTAGCTACAGTGAAGCAATAAACAATACAAAAATATTATTAAAAATATTATTTTTTTTAAAAAATAAACATCGCGTAATGAATTTTGAAATACCAGCAGTTGATTCTGTTTTTAGATTTGTTTCGTTTTCAGATGTTGGTAATTTATATAAAAAAAAAAAAAAAAAACATAAGAAAAATATGGTAGCCGAAATCCTTGACAACTGAGTTTGTTTGTGGACTGAAGATACAATGTGTTTGCGAAATCGATCTCCATTAGAAAGAAGTATTAATACCAATTTCTTAAGATAAGTGAAGCCTCAGTAACAAATATTTATATTTGTGTAATATACTGTATTATTACTAGTAAATATTTAGTATTGATTATTATTATTATTATTATTATTATTATTATTATTATTATTATTATTATTATTATTATTATTATTATCACCCATTATTAGTGTTAATCTGTAAATTTAGTTAGGTTTGGAAATGAAATATTTAGGTTTGACGGGAAATTATATATGATTAGGTTTGAATGTAATTATTTAAGTTTATCAGTCAATACTTCCTTCGTTGTCATCATTACCGTCGCCTGTTGTAACATGCTTCTATTTATTACCAAACTCTGAAAATGAAACAAACTTAGAATCGATTAGCAGTATTTTAAATTTCATTACTCGATTTCTATTTTTTAAAATATTTTGTTTCCCGAAATCTATCGAACCATATAATTGCTTTAATAATGATGTAACTTCCTTTGTAACAATTATATTTTATGTAGCCGTATGAAATTTTGATGTGTCAAAAACAATACCTCAGCGGTGTTGCTGACTTGATTGGCTACGTTTTTGAAAATTAATGGGTGACGGATTTCAATTACAATTTTGTATGATTAAGAAGAAAATGCATCTTACAAGACGGTAAAGAAGAGCAGAATGCTGTATCTGCGATGGAGAATCCGTAAATGTGCAACACAGGAGCCCCTTACTTACTTCACTATACTTTCGGTATACAGTTTTTGGTTAAAGTGCCTTCTCTATCACTTAGTCTCTTGTAATTCCATAATCTCTTGTATCTATAACAAGATAATGTTTATCTCGAAGGAGAGAAATAAGTGTTCGTAAGAATAGTTTGTGCAAGAGTAGAAAAAGTCATTGAGTTAAATAGATGTAAGATGTATTTATTACATTAATGAAATATACTACTCTGGAATGTGTCTTATCTATTGGTGTGCCAGCTTAATTCCTTGTTCCTCTGTGTTAGGCGTCAATATACAAAGTTTAGCTTTCTGTTACAACCGTACTTGTAATTGAGTTCAAACGTTTCAAAAATATCATTTCTATTAGAGTCTTCAAGCTTTTTGAAATGCTGTACGACACAAATTTGCAATAATTAAAAATACTGTACCCTCACAGGTGATATTGGTCTTTGCCGTGATATATATATACTGGAGGGCTGGCGCACTTTCGCCAGGCTCCAGACGCTGCAGAACAAGGCACTCCGCATCATTTACGATACAGGCTGGAGATTCCCGGCTCATATCTTACATGAGCACTCCCAGATCCCGTACATGTCGATGTCATTCGCGAGAGGGCACGATCAATGTACGACAAAATCCAAATGCACCCCAACCCTTTAGTGAACTCCCTGGGAAGGTATGACCCGAGAGATCAAAGACGCTTGCCGTCCTTCAGACTGCCGAGAGACGTCTTGGGACCCCTTGGGTAACCCAAGGAAAACCTCAGATGTCTCTGGGACCAATTTTTACGACGATGGACCAAGCGCTACACAACCCGTAGCCAAAACGGAGCAAAAAATTAAATCGTGTCTCCCAAAACGGGGGAACGATTAAGTGCAGCTGCCCACGACAAGAGGGGCAACCCATTTCAAACATTCAATAATTTCAAACACCCCAGCAGAACATGGATCTACTAGCTCATTTCGCTGGTCAAAGCGGCTAGGTACTGCGGCATAAGACACCCGGACGGGGATAGCCCCGCCCGACTAGGACTACCTCTGGACCTCTGTTGGTGGGGAGGTCCGGGGCTACAGGGTTACCACAAGAGCATAGTCTCAGCGAACTGCAAACAAACAAAAGAAACAAGAATAAACTCGCCCTAGGGCAAACACCGGGCCACAGTGTACAAGGTGGCACCAACCCATGTAGCGACTATGACTTCCCTTTTGACATTACAATACATGAAGTTTTAAACTTTTTTCTTAATACTTTGTCTGTGGGAACTTAACAGTAAACAGGAGAAATATTCCACCTAAAAATTCAGTACTGAAATATCAATACACATACACTCTGACATCTTCTTGTTAAAAAGAATAGTCCATATAGCTTTAATCACAAAAATAAAGGCCAGTTAAATAGCAAACCTCGTATTCAAGTTGTGCATCTTCCAAAAGTGCGACACAAGATTTTTAATAAAATCTCCCAAACACAAAAATGTTTATTTTCTTAAACTCCGTTTTAACGTGTGTTATTAAAGTATACGTTTTAGGAATATCGAATTGGAATGTCCTCTGAAGTCGTTTATATTCTTAATGATTTGGTATAATGCCCATTCACAATAACTCGTTAACATAAACGTTATCGCCAGATGCAAACCTTGCAAACTCCAAGCTTTCATGTTCTTGTTTGGACATTAAGCCAAAGGTCGAGAGGAAGGGGGGGGGGCGCGGACTATGGCATTGCGTAGTAACAGAATAGAAGAGATGCGCAGTCATTTGACGAGAAATTGATTATTTTATTTCAGTGTCATCGTTGTTTCTAAGACAAAAACCTAAACTCTGCAAACATAGTTAATTGAAGGAAAGCATTTGGAAGCAATTTTTTACTTTTACATCTACATTTTTTACTTCACCAATCCATTTCATAATGTCTACTTTTCCTTTACTTCTATTTTGGTAAAATTCCGTTTTTTTTTTTTTTTTTTTTTTTTTTTTTTTTTTTTTTGTGAGCGTATTTGAAGTCAAATCATTAATATGACAATAACATTTTAACTTTCGTTTCCTAATATCACTATGGATGTCTGTATATATTTTTTACTTCCTTTTTACTTGCCAGTCTGTATTCTTCACCTACGACTTGTGGACCTACATATTTAAAAATAATTCTACGTTCTTTTTTTCTTCTATATTTTCGATATCTGATTTTCTGTTCAAAATTAATGTTTCTGTTCCATAGAGGTCTCTGGTTTAATTATCATGCTATAGTGTCTTAATTTTGTATATTTAGACATTCATTTTTTATTATATATGTTTTGAGTAAGCCGATATGCTGTTTCCATTTTTTGGCACCTGCTTTTGTTTGCTTTAGTTTCGATTCGATTTTCCTAAATTATTTCCCCAAGATATTTAAATTGTGAAATTCGTTTAATTTTTCCATATTTGGTTTCCATGTATTTTGGTGTTTCTATATTGTTTATTGAAGATTGCTAGATCTTCTGCATACACTAGGCAATCTATCGTTAATGTTCTTTTCTCTAATATGATTGGTTGATTAATTTTGAAAATTATTTTCTGTTTACGTCATTCTTGTATTACTTTTTCAAGAGCACAGTTAAAGAATAGTGGAGAAAGATCATTTCCGTGTCTTACTCCTGTTTTGACTTCGAAAGATTCAGAAATGTCCCCCATAAATTTAATTTTAGCCTTTGTAACTGTTAGTGTCTGTCTAATAACTGCTAGATTATTATTATTATTATTATTATTATTATTATTATTATTATTATTATTATTATTATTATTATTATTATTATTATTATTATTATTATTATTATTATTTGCATCAATTGTCATTGTGGTTGGGAAATTACTGTTTTATATATTTTAAGTGTTACATTATTTTGGAGGTTTCGAAAGAGTATAGTTTCGTGAAATGTTAAGTGTGTAGTGCAAACTTCGATTTAAAAAACGTCACTGTATCAGTATTTTAAAAATGATAATATTGATAAGGTTGTTATTATTTTATGTTGATGTTACAATGCCGTTGTGAATGACAAAGCGACAAAGCATGTTCATGTCGTACGTTTGAAGTCCTGGCTTCTATGTGAATGGAGCTTAAGAATGTTGAGCAGGTAAGGTTATTAAAGCGTCTAAATGCAACTGCGAGAAAGGAGAGCTGTTGAAGTGATGAATGTGTAACAATCACGAGGGTTGTATCAATCAGAGCATTGCCAGGAAAGGTAGTACGTCACGGTCAGGCAGGTCTTTTCCTTGGAAGCTAGCAGACCATTGAATCTGCTGCTTTGAGGTGCATGGAACCTTGACTAGACTCGTCTGCACCAGAACTGTGAAGGTGCCCTCGTCGGTGAGGCGCTTTGCTTACAGCTGACGTGGACTGTCGTGGAAGGACGGCATGTATAACATTTGCACGAAAATTGTGAAAAACTACAAGAAATCTGCAGTTCTATTTAAACTGACAGTTAACTCCATCCTTATCAATAACCAATCATACCCAGTTGTAACCTTCTGTTCTCTCGCAAACGTTTTTCATCAGCAGTTACTCATACTTATATTCCACATTTCTAGGGATGAGTCCTCGATACTTTTTCGATACTTCGGTGGTGATTCTCAATTTTTATTTTAAAATCACAAAATTATTGCTGCAAGTAGAACATTGCAAAGTCCAAGAAATTACCGGGATTGTGATACCTGTACAGTAACGTTATACAAGAAAATAATCATGTGTCAAATTGTTCTTTCGTAAATTTAAAACACACCGTCTTCCTCACTTCATTATGTTCGAAAAACAACTTGTTACCGCTAGACAGCGGTGGATATACTCATAAATGTCTTTTTTTTTCAGGATCCTCAAAACATTTGTTTCCGGTGAAATTTGGTATACAGTTGGAAAACGTTCTCTATTGTATTCCCATAATCCCTTGTACCTACAGTAAGATAATGTTTATCTTGAAGTAGAGAAATAAGTGTTCGTCAGAATAGTTTGTACAAGAGTAGAGAAAGTCATGTGAGTTAAATAGATGCCAGCTTAATTACTTGCTCCTCTGTGTTAGGCGTCAATATACAAAGTTAAGCTTTCTATTACAACAGTACTTGTAATTGAGTTCAAACGTTTCAAAAATATCATTTCTATTAGAACCCAGCAAGCTCTTTGAAATGTTGTACGACACAAATTTGCAATAATTGAAAGTTTTGTACTCTCACAGGTGATTTTTTTTTTTTTTTTTTTTTTTTTTTTTTTTTAAGGATAGAAGGTGAAATTTAGGAAGGAAGTTTGAGGGGCTTTGTGCGATCCCGCTAAAAGCACTCCCGTCAGTAGAGGTGAAGTTGCGGAGCTGGCCGTCAATAACGGCGAGCGGGTAAAGAATGATTGCCAGGCGTCGAACATAACCATAAGGCCCTGAACGAGGCGCGTGGAGAGTAAAGGTGATAGTGGAGGAAGGTAGTTAAGGGTGAAGTGGTAGTCTTTATTGAATTTTAATAATGTAAGTTCATGGGAGGGCATAATCTCCGGTAGTTATTTCCGGGAGGGTAGTTGTTGAGGCCATCAGGTGTGCGGTTGTGGTCGTGGTGGTCTCCAGATGTTGGGGAAGTGAGCCCTGATCCTCTGGGTGTTCTGTTCGTCGTGGTCGGCGATAATTTGCTCTGCAGTTTTGAGATCGTGAAGTCTTGCGTGGAGGCTGCTGTCCATTTCTGCCATTTTAAAGAGGAGCTGGTCTAGTCTATTGGTGATTTTAGGAAATTCCGTCAGTTGGGAGGGTAGTGTGTCCGTGAGGTGTGACTCCATTCGGTGCATCTTTCGCTGTATTGAGGCGAGAATCTCTTTTTGCTCAGTGGCTAGTTGCTCAGTTTGTTGGAGCTGGGAGCTGATGGCCTTCGTCGTATCGCGTAGTTTGTTAAGTGCGCCGGAGAGTTGGTCCAGTGAAGTGAGTCGGTCAGTCAGTAGTCCGTGTGTAGTGGTCAGTGTGTCGATGAGGGCGGCGTGGTTGGTCTCCTGTTGTTGGGCAGCGGCGGTGGCGGATTCCTCCAGTTTGCCCAGTCGCTGGTTGAGATTAAGGACCTCTGAGTGGAGGTCCTGGATTTCTTCTCTGGAGGACTGTGTAGCTGTGATGGAGTTCTCCAGAGAGGTGAGCCGGGCTCCGATGTTCTCCACCTCCCTCCGAAGTACCTGAAGGGCTTCCCTCAAGCCATCTTGAGGAAGGGTGGTAGGTGCTGCTGCTGATGTCGGAGGTGAGCGAGGTACGTCTTCCCTGGTTGCCACTGTGTAGTCTTGTGTTGGGTGCCTCGGTCTGGAGTAGCGTGGGCACTGTGGCTGACCTGTAAAATGGCCTACACCATTGCAAGTTGCACAGTATCTGCGTCGGTGCCGTAGATCGTGGCTTCTGCACTCGGTGAGGCATCGTGACCCACAGTAGTGACATCTCGGAGGAGCTGTGCACGTGGAGGCGCTGTAGGTGATGTTTGTCTTTCACGTAATATATATACTGGAGGGCTGGCGCTGTTGGTGGGGAGGTCCGGGGCTACAGGGTTACCACAAGAGCATAGTCTCGGCGAACTGCAAACAAACAAATGAAACGAGGATAAACTCGCCTTAGGGCAAACACCGGGCCACAGTGTACAAGGTGGCACCAACCCATGTAGCGACTATGACTTCCCTTTTGTTATTACCAACAAATGAAGTTTTAAATTCTTTATTTTTTCTCTTTTAAGTATTTACAGTAAACAGATGAGGTATTTTGTTCCACCGAAATATCAATGCAAATACACGTTTTGAGATCCTCTTATTCAAAAAAGGGTCCGTACATATGAAGAGCATAATCCAAAAGTAAAGGGCAGTTAAACATTAGCCTTCATATTCAAGTTCAGATCTTCCAAAATCGTGACACAAGATTTTCCATGAAATTCCCGGATCACTGACTACCCTCTGCATAGAACATATTTTGAAAATACATATTTATTTTTCTAAAAATTGATTTAACGATTCTTACTAAAGTATATATTTTAGATATTACGTATTATCATGAATATTTTGAAGTGACTTGGAATGTCCTCATAAGTACTCTTTAATCTGAATGACTTTTGTATAATTCCCCATTCACGTAGAAAGCTTATCACAAACACAACAAATCCAAAACCGTAAAAGAAGAAAGATATTAGCCGTTAAATATTTGTGTACTCCACGTGCAACAGTTTTCTGTAAAAGACTATTTAGTACAGCTGGACTCATATGTGACAGAAAAAGTAGTAGACTTGACCCCGAAACAGTGAAAATGCTAGTATTTTTGAACAAAAACTTATAAAAGTGAACTGTTTTGCTTTTAAATGTCTAATGTAGAGTTTAAAAATAAGAACACTGATGGTTTTAAGTTTTGTCTCATTAAATATGTGCACCTATTTAATTATATTGACATTACACAGTTCTACCAACATTACATTTTGTATTGAAACTAGAAGTAAAAACGACAATGTCGAGTATGAAATGTTGGGTATCGTGGTAAATATCGCGTATTGGTATCGAGAAAACTGGTATCGACCCATTACCTAATAATTAAACACTTAATCTTTAATAAGTACCTTGTGTATATAGAATGGTAACTTTATCCTCCACCATAAGAAAAAACACATCATTACGCGATGCTTTTATTACTGAAAAGTAGGCCTTTTACTGTTAGAATGATAATCTCTGCAAAGAGTCGATTTATCTATACCAGAGTCAATATTTGATATTTATTTGTACAGTATCCATTACAAATTCAGTACAATAAAATTTAACATAGAACATGTTGTATTATACATTCTGTACAAATACATAAAGATTTAAGATTTACTTGCTGACTCAGGTTCCCTGGCAGAGTCAATATAGCAGGTCAAGGAGAAGAATAAAGTTAACATTTGCGAGACAAAAACACTTTATACTCTAATATAGTGTCAAAGACATTTGACTATCAATTACCTCGTAGATGGCTTAGTGCGATGTTCAATTCTTCTTTAGTTATATGCTAAAATCACTTCCTCGTAATTATTCGTAACACTCTTTGTACTACACCAATTTCTTAAAACAAATGTTCTTTGTCATAAATTACAGATGACTTGTGTCAGCAAACTAAGATGAGCAATTGGAGCTTCTTCTCGAATTTCTTCAGATATAAAACTTTCGTCGCCTGAATCACACATTTTGACATACAGGTCACCATTTGTTATTTTTGTATCACTATAGTTACGATTCTTCGCTATTCAAATCCTCCAATATCATTCTTACACATAGTAAACACATCGATTTTAAACCTTTGGTAAAACAATATTTAATATTTTTATAGTTCATAATTCAATTTGGTGTTTGCGTAGGTTACGGATAAAATTACGTATGAGACTAGTAAGGTTTGAGGTTTATCATACTCGGCGCTAATGCCTCGGGCGTTAATATTTTTCACTCACTAATTAATATCAGCTTACCTCGTAAGTCCCATAAATAAACTATATGTGTATCATAATTTTAATGAGTAGAGAAAATCGTGTGATTGTTACATATCTATTTCTGCATAAGCTCCCAAGTTGGGGTACACGTGTCTCGGTTATTCTCCCCAGTTATAATTAACTGCTGTATTTCGTACGGTTTAGCAGTCGTAACAAATCATCGGCAAACCCATGGAAGCAATGGCTTTGTTTCCGCAAACGTTCATTGAGTTGTATAAGACCGCTGCGTAGATACAGTGTTTCAAATTTATAAGGTTGGGAACTCTGTAATGTGTCTTCATTGTGGGTGCTTGTAAACAGACGAGTGTTGCCAAAACGATTAGCTGTTAATAAGTCCCTCTAGTTTAAGTAATAGGAAGAATGGACACCCAGCGTTTAAAAATAGATGGTGAAAATATCACTACTTAGAATAATAATTGTAGAGGAGATATTTAAGAAAATCCATTTTCCTATAGTTATCTTCTGTTCCGCTAGGTAGTTGTATATTCTAGTAAGGATTGTGAAGGTTTTACGTGTGTTTATCTCACCCGGGTGTTACAGAAAATATAAGAAGAACGCTAATTGTTGTGGGCGTGGTGGAAGCATTTCGTTACATTTTTGTTTTATCTGCCACTTAGATTAGGTTGAGAAGATTTCATCCAAAAATTTGGCAGTGACATTTCTCGGGAAGTGCATGTTTTGAGATCTCCTGAATACAGAAAAAAATGTATTTTTGAAAGATGCTATTCTGTATGTTTATGCGTGTGCACGTTTAAATAAGAAAAGTACCTCTGCCCCCACCTCAGACTACTCTCTGCGTGGAAAAGTTTTCGAGGATTTTAAGTTTCTGAAAAACTGTTTTAACAGTTTTGAGTAAAATATCAAATGTTTTAAGATATTTTCTTGACAAATGAAATGTTTATCTTTTATTGCCTCTGAAGTGCTGTTTATTCTGGATGATGTTTTGCATAGGATAGGATACGATAGAATTTTACGGAGGGAATTCGGCACGTCGAGCACACTTATCTGTAGTGCCTAAGCCCCAAGTGGGGCATCCCTGGGAGGAAGGATGAGGCGAGAGGAGACAGGGCGGCCGACCCCAAGGAGTCATGACAGTGCTGCGTGCAAGGTCACTAACCATTTAAAGTCCGTTTACTTAACGCATGTGTAGTTCCGAGTCAAAGGAACCTGAGCCTCCCGCCCACTAATGACCGTCATAAATCCATCTCCATACTTCAGAAATGGAACACTGTCGTTGAGGACCAATAGCAACCCTGATTTTCTCGAAGTGACAGTCGCATGTCTACTCCACGTGGAGTCTCAGTTGCCAAAGTTCCAACTTCCAGTTTATCTGTTTCATTACGTGCAGAAATTCGTTGTGTGTCACGATGTGGAGACCGTGGGAGGGAAATGCAGTGGTAAATGCAAATGAAGTAGAGATAAATAATCAAAGTGAAGACAGTGTGAATAACTGGGCCGAGTTATGTTACTGGAAAAGCCTAAAAAATAACAAAGTTATAACGGGAACTGTTTCTAAGCAAATTCAAGCGCTTGTTTTGAACACATATAAATATGTGCTGACAAATAATCTTGGTAAGGGGTCGTGCAATGAACCTGATGATAAATTCTGGGTATTCACAGAAATACAGTAAGAAATATTGTGACAAAAGGAATACCAAAGACGCCGATCAAGTGTGAAAACAAAAGGAAACGTTTCTCTAAAGTAGATAATTTCACGTGCGATTTAATTCGTCGAGAAATTTATAGATTCTATGCGAATTTGTTGCACATTTGCAAGAAATTTGTGATTTTCCTTATGGGCACTGCACTTTGCGCGGTCTCCTAAAGGAGCTGGGTTTCAAATACCGCACTTCGAATAAGATAAGCGTTATTATGGAATCCAGTAGAATTGTAGCTTGGCGATATATATATATATATATATATATATATATATATATATATATATACTTGTCAAAACTAAGAAAGTTTTGCAGTAATGGACATAAGATTATTTATTTAGACGAAACCTCGTACGATACCCATGACGTATCGAGAAAGGTGGTAACCTTCCAGAACGGTCTGGGAGAAGGAGGGTCAGGGGTTGTAAAACGATTATAAGGGTTCGTCAAATGCAGAAGCCGACGTGCACATGCTTTAACTAAACAGACTGTACCAGTTGGAAGCTACCCGGTAGTCCAGTACAACCGGCAACCCTCCTACCGTGGTTCCGAAACAGTCCACAACGCCGGCTCGGACATCGGAAGCCGGCATGCTTGCACAACCGGCGCTCTAGGCCAGCTCAGAGACTGTCCTTCCAGAGGTCGAACGTGTTTACCAGGAGCATATCATCCTGCCATACAGCGCCGCGACATCCGCCCTAAAAGAGAGCACTAGATGAGATATGATGTAAACCGATAATCGAAGCGAAATAGAGGGACAGGAAATTCGGGGAGATCGTGGATCATATAGGTTGGTCACACTAATCGAACCCGGACCTCCGGAATGCGGGCCTGAGACGAAACACCTGAGCCATCCCGCTCGATACGTTTTACATAACTGATTAGAGAAAATTTTGCTGCACAAAAGTGTAGGTCTTGTTAAACCATTAAATTCGTCCTTTTTTGCAGACGTAGTCATAGCCGAAATATTCCCTTAAACCTCTTTATTTCCTGGCCATGCAGAGAGAATGGTCAGCACATTGAGGGCAAGCTCTTAAGAGATTCATCGCTTCTGTACTTTCTTATTACCCTTATAGCTACAACAAAATATGCAGCAAGATAATTTCGGCAAGTGTTACCTGGGTTAATACAAAGTAAAAATAAATAGTTGTGTAATTTTGTTTTTCTTGTATGAATTTCAAGTTGAATGTTTTCTTTGTTTCAGGTAAGACGAGCTAAACTTCTCTGCAGTATCTGTAAGTAGTGCTCTAACATATAATTTTTCCTACTGTAATAGTCTCTATAATAGTATGAGTCTATACACTCTACGGCAGTACGTTTTTATAACAATGGATGCCCGAAGAAACCCCAGAAATAATCATGCAGTTTTACTTATAAGTTCAACTTCGTACCAAATTTTACAGAGAGTATTTTATTAAATATACAATTTAACAAATTAAAGTATTTTAATCATGTATAGACCTGTTAAATTTAGAAAACTCGTTTGAACAACACGTATCAAATAATGGGTAAGTAAATTAGGTTGCTGTCTGAAGCATGAGGTATCTTTAAAAAAATGGACAATGAAAAACAGATGTTCCACTGTTTGGCGATCTTTTTATATGCAGAAGGAAACTTCTGCAGTCTGGATTTTGGATCTTTCAAAATAATTCTCCAATTTTCCCCATGTCCATCGGAAATTGTATGATGGAGTGTGGTACAAACATTTCGAGTTTTGACGGTCTTGCATATTAGGAAAGAATATTTTGACCAGAGGACCACTACTATAGATTTTCAATGTGTATTCCATTTGAGAATTTTTTGCTTGACTTATGAAATACGAGAGCGAGAATATATTCTACGTTTCAGAGGTACTAACTTTGCTAATTTATCCAACATTTCATTTCCTTCTTTTTCCGTACGACCAATTGACCATATACGCAATAAAGTATCTATGGTCTCCATATTAATGAAGTAGAGATCGAATTTCCCTGGCAACGGAATAGATAGTGTATTTATCAGGCATTTTTATTTCTTAAGAAGTAAAAAACAGTCTCAAAAACGATTTACAAGGGGCGTTCAGAAAGTAAGTTCTATTTCAATTTATCTCTGCTGCAGCGCTGTGATCGCAGTTCCGCACATGCGCAGTAGACGCTCTGTATCAAGGAGAAGAAACGTGCGCCATTGTGAGATCGCTGTGAGCCACGTACACTTTGTTGTGCTTGCTTAAAATGTCGGTGTTGATTGAAAATCCAAGCGCTTGTGAAATCAGATCTGTGATTCGTTTTCTGAATGCTAGGAAAGTGAAACCAATTGAAGTTTATCGGCTGTCAAAAGTTGTGTTTTTTTTTTCACGACAACGGACGACAACACAGTGCAAATGCGACGAAAAACATCCTACAGGGATTTGGCTGGGACGTACAGCCCTGACCTCGCACCTGGCGACTTTCATCTGTTTTTGCATCTCAAATCTTTCCCTGGCGATCAACACTTCAACAATGAGCTGAAAGAAAGTGTTTCCAACTGGTTGAACACACAGGCGGCAAACTTATATGAAGAAGGTATACAAAAACTTGAGCCTCGCTATGACAAATGCCTGCAAAATTTTGGCAGTTATGTGGAAAAGTAGTTTAAGAGTTCTAGAATTTTGTGCAATAAATAATTTTTCTGTATCTGTACACAATTTAATTTTATTACCAAACAGAACTTACTTTCTGGACATACTTCGTATTTGCGCTCTATGGGAGCATATATACTGTGACTTTGTGGGTTCGTGAAATGAAAAGTCCAATTTCACCACTCAAAAATGTTCTTTATTTCCACCGACTTACAGTTAAACTCTTGCCAATTACACAGAATTACTTGCTGCACACAATTACAATTCACCAGTTCGTCCGTTACACTTTCACTTGTACTCGCGATTACATAAACTCCGATGCACATACCAGTTACGTACAGTCTTCCGTTGCACAATCTACTCGTTCATTAACACGTCACTGACTAACTCTTACACCAAGAACTGCGACTGTCTCCTCACTCACACTCACTAACCAACTGACTGACTCACTGACTGTCTGCAACCCCCCTTTATATAGGAATATCGCCGCCTTCCAGTGTCCGCGAGAATGTTCCAGTAAAAGAATGATCGAGAACCAGGTGTAGGAGAAACAGACGGCACAGTCATGTTTTTCCTCCGTCACCACTGCCTGTCACCACTATAAGACAAACGAGGGGAGGGCGTAGCTAACACGGACCTCCCTCGTCTCCCGCTCTCAGCTACTTTCATAGGGTGTTCCAGCGCTCGCGTTACAATACTGACTGCTAGGCGCGGATTTATCTGGAGTGGTCTTAGGTAAATCCTCTTCGTCATTTGTCAGAAAGAGACACCAATGGTCAAATCAATGAGTGAACTTTGTTAATGCATGCGGAGTATTGCAAGGAGAAAGACTGGCAGCATGTCTAGGCATTGTTTAAGGCAGAATTTGACGCTAGACCTCACATCCGTGCCACAAAAGCTTACGGTTCTCGAAATAATTGTGATATTTTAATCGTAGAGTTGTAATTTTGTGTATATGTTTATCCATCAAGGTATAAAATTATGGCTGTACAAAACATTCTTTACTGAATTTGTATCCATCTGTTTGCGTATTTCAGGGTGAATTATTGAAGGTTTAGAGCTATGATAGCGAATATAGTGTTTTGTTACCCTAACTAAATTAAACCTCCCGATTAAGCATGATTTTGATGCGTTCGTGTATGAAACATCCCACAAATGGCTGCAGTTTTGCAATTGGCAATTTTATAAATTAGTTGGAAGGAACGTCTTCAAATCATTTCAGATATGGATGAAGTGGATAAAGAATTACGGATAATTTATGTTTATAGGCTAAAAGAAGAAATTTACGAAGTTTAAGTGGATCAGTTCACACTAAATCCAGGGTTTGAAAACGGTGGGTGACTCGGGTTTAAATGGATGGCAAAATGCTAATTTATATGAGGTTTTGAGAAATTCTACAGTATTTGTGAGCCTCCACACGAGTGGAATTTAAATGTATAAAGTTTGAAGAACATTTTTATACAGACATGACATGGTTTGTTAAAATCAGTTTAAAATTGAGGCAGTTTATGTGTCGAAATTCTTTTTTTGTACTACTTCCAAGTATTCCCATAATGCGCACTATTTTGCCTCAAAGCAAATGTACTTAACATTTAAAAGCATCAATTTTCTGCGATGGTGTTTCGTTCCCTGAGCCAACCAAGCAATGGAAGTTCTATTGGAGATACAATGACGTGTTCTGGTCACAGAGACTATAAAAATGTCTTCACGCACGATAGCTCAAAGCGGTATAGCAACGCCCCTGCAGAAGACGACGTGACTGTCCAAGATGGCATGCGGAAGGCGTAGTATAAAACAATCATTTGGTATAGGATGAACGCCATAACATTCGAAACAAATGACCAACTTCTGGTGCGTTTGTTTCACCGGGGCGCCGCGATAGGTGACGAAGAATTTCTTTGTGCTGAAGTTTGTTTTAGGTGTGCAGGTACCTTACCTATCCACAGAATGTGTTACTGGAAAAATGTTGAAGTTCACCAACCACAACGGCTTTCGGCGCACAAGTTCAGGAGAGAGCGTTAGTAACCATAAGAGCAAGCGTAATATCAAGGACATTGCATCACTAAAGCTAGAGACCGTCCTGATATTAAAGGACTAGATATGGGAGAACCTTATGGCTGGTGATTTGCAGCTGATAAAAAGAAGTAAAAACGAAGTGTATCAAGAGGGCACTAGGCGCAGGCAAAAGTACACAAAGTGGAATGGTCTGCATATTGGCCAAAGAACACCATTCCTGGAGGACTTGCCAATCAGGATGATGCTGCTGCCAGCAAAGGATGTCACAAAGAGAAGGAAATATAAGGAAAAGGAGATAGGCAAAGAATTTTTCGAAACAGACTCCATGGTGAACAGGGAGTAGACCAAAAGCAACATTGACAAAGACATGCATTTGTACAGTACGGCCGTTGGATCTCCAGCCCTGATGTTTTGCGGTTGCAGGAGGTGGAGGGGGAAGGTTAATAATACCAATACACACTAATGAGCAGTTAGAAACACATCAAAATTATCTTTAGAATGCAAATATAGGGCTACATTAGCTTTAAAACATTGAAATCCAACTTGCAAATTCATTATCATGCAACAAAGTAATTTCAACACCACTCTACACACCCTTTACGCGGACTAACTGCTTCTGTTAGTAGTGGGAGTCTGTACATCCGGTGTCGTTGTCAGGAAGTTAAAACTGTCTGCTAGCGCCAATCAGCATTGTCGCTGCTAGGAGTAGCTTCCGGATCCAACACCGTGTTGCCAATTCAAATTTGTTGTACCACGTGGCTTCACTTGCTTTTGGTGCTTGAGCTGGTTAAGTTTGTTTGCTATTTTGTGCGTGCGTGAATTCCGATTTTTAGTCTCTGTAAGTCCTATTATTATAGCTGTTATAATACTATGGCTACTGGATTGTGAAATTTGCAAATGCGTGAAATATTTAAAATACGCATGTTCCTCTGCTTGAAATTCCCGCTAAAGAACTGGCAACAGCCCGCTTCCTCCATCTCGAGAAATGTCAGAGCTAGAGAACGGCCGGCCAAACTGTTGGTGTAGCGACGCATGAATTTCAGCACAAAATGTGCAAAACAAGTGTCGCCAACTTTGGTGTGATATGCATGTTTTAAATGCAGTTAAAAATAATCGTGAATTGTGAAAACTTGGGTTGCTGGGAGAGTTCTCCAGGAGTTGCCAAAGTTAGGCTTGCCTCCAGCACATCAAATCCAATGAATTATTTGACGCAGCTTTTAATCATTATTTTCAGCTATGCCACGTTCATCTTTTTGGACTTTTTAAACATAGGACAAAGGAAGCTAGTGAAGTGGCATGTCCCAAGCTCAAACAGGTGCTGTTCAGGCATACTTATGTCTACAAACACATTTGCATGCATATGGATCATGCATGCTTGTCAAACATGCAGTCGCGTGTGTAGACGCCTTTAAGCTGACTTTAAGCTTGATCTAAGTGCGATCCATCATTACTGCGTGTAAGCGAAGTACAAGCTTCAAGCAACACGACGGAGTACCAAGCCCAACGATAAACTCAAACGGCTGGCTGCATGTTGGAATGCCCTGGGCAAGTCCACATTTCAAATTGAAGGTCTATAGATACCTAAGCAGATTTCAGAAAGACGATTCTGTGTTTTACGCTGTGCCACAGCTTTTTGTTAAAACTCTGTAAACATGATGACACTTCTCTCACCTGTATAACAAACATGTGCATTTCATAACATCAGCTTTCCGAAGTGACCATGATCATATTTAACCACTTTGGACTTCTCGAGACGTGAATTTGTAAATTATTTAAGATATAGAAAGGGAATGAATGGCCCCTACCCGCACTGGGAACCTTTTACGAGCAGTATGTTTATTTATTTATTTTATTGAGAACATCGTCCAACGTTGTCATGAATGACGGACGATGAATGAAAAGGGTGAAATGACGCTCAATGAGCCCAGGGTCAATAGAGCTTAAGAGTTAGCAGACATTCATCTTTCAGGAACGTGAGACAAGCAGACTATCACTTACACCACAGATGGGGGAGTAATATTTTAATATATTCATTCAACATACATGACAGATTAACATATTGGTTTCTCTTTTCTCTTTATAATTTTTGTCCCTTCATCTTACTATAAGTCGACCATGATATTAATACGTTCGGCGGAAAGAGAAACTAAACAGTTACGGAATAAGTTGGCGAGGCACCCAAAGTATAGTCAGGTACAATAGGAAAAATTCGCAGTTTTCAGTTGAATTAATGAGGCTGAGACGTGCAAGGGCAATTGCCTCCTCTTCTCCTACTCCTCCTTCTCCTCTTGGTATAGGACATGCTGTTCATTTATACTCCTCTACACCTTATGGCATTTTAGGCATCGGATGAGGGAGCCCCAACTATGGATCAGAGAGAGAGAAATCCAGGGATGGGTGATCAGCCCGGCCCCCGGAATGAGTGAGGGAAGTAGATCAACGGAATGAGAACGAAGAGGATGAAAGGAAAGATGTTAATGGAGCATTTGGTGGAATGATGACGAAGGAAACCGGACGTCCCGTAGAAAAGCCCCCCAGAGCCGTGTTATCCACCACAAATCTCACTTTTGGGATTGAACCTGGATCGCCTTGGTCAGATTCAAATGGTCTAACCACGGCGTGGCGTTTGTTTTAATTTTCATTGTGCATTATTGCATTGTCCCTTCACTCCTCTCGTGTTTCAAAACTTGACGTTAAGCATTGTCAACAAAACTGTGGTGCCCGCCTTCAAGAGCACCCATATCGTGGCGAACGTATACAAAACAAGATGATCATCATTTTGTTATTTAATACTTCGCGTCGGTTTCCAATTTTGATGAGCACAGTACCGGAAATGTTTAAGACAACAAAACCTCTAATAGTTTATCTGACATGTAGCGAGACGTGGCACAAAAACTCCCACTTGCAGAGTTACGGCTCCAGAAATACACGGCATGCCTAGTTTAATGTTAAAAGGCGAGGAGAATGGAGTGGAGCTGGCGTTTACAAAGGGAACCCGAGGCTGACAAACTGGCGTAAAACTGCCGCCTGGCTGCAAGCAGGCGCTTCTCTGAAAAATTGGATGATCTTGAGCAGAAGAGCAAATTAGCCTCAGGCTTTCCTAAACACGCAACTACTCTTCGTAGTTTTATTTTCGTGATAGTTCAAGGGGTTCATTTAGATCTCTAAGTATTGTTAAACCGCTTCAGCAGTTTCATCCTGCTAATGAGTAATGAATTCCTAACAGCCGTTCTACCCCAGAGCAGAGCGAATTCACTAGCAACTCTGCTGTAGCACTATCACTCATTTATTTAGCTAGCAGAATAAACCTGGAATTTATTTGAAAACTTGCATTATGTGTAAACAAATTAGTACTGCTGTGCTATCAGCGGTTTTATTTATTTTTAAATTGCTATTAGAAAAATAAGAAATCCTTAAACTGTTATTATGACATTTAAAACATGCATAATACGCGAGCATGCTTGTCCCACTTTTGATTTTAACAAGTGTATTAATATAAAAGCTTGGTAAATTCAGTTTGGGTTCCGTTACGCCTAATGCCAGGAGACATGCATGCTCTGAGAGATGTGCAAGAGAGAGAGCGAAGTATGAAAAGAATGAGGATAACGAGATGGCAACGATGAGCATAAACGTATCTCATTCGCTGTGAACCAGAACTCTTCCCATTCGAGAAACAAAAGTTGAGACTGCCATGGAATGCAAAATATGTTGTTGCTGTATAGCATAAGCGTGTCAAATAAGGGATACTTCATTCCAGTCTCTCTCACACATACATATATACACAAAATGTAGATCAGCCATGGCATTGTTGTCACCACGTGTCAAGCGACCTCCATGTTCGCTGCCTTCTAAAGCAGTGGTGGAAGACCCGCTTTTAGGAGATGCGTTTCACTAGGGTAAATAGTGTTTGACAAATTGCGAGTGGTCGAAGCGTCAGATATAATACGCCGAATATCAGTTTTGTTAAAACCAGCGCCACACTGGCGCCGCCACCGTAGTTTGTCTGTCTCTGTGTGTGCCCTGAAGAGGGGGTAGTGCGTCAGGGGCAAGTATTTCACTCATCAATCACCGCGGCGCACGATTACGTGAGGGGAACTTGGGTCATATCGCCTAGCTTCCCTTCCTTTGGAAACATTAATAGTTTCATGGAAAAGAATAAGAAAGCGTTCACTGTCACAGTGGCACAGCAACTTCGTTACAATTAGATAAGTAGCGTAGCTGGTAGCGTATCTGCTCACGCTCAAGAGATCCACAGTTCGAATTTCTCTGGGTGCGTTATCGGGATAAAGTTTTTCTTTCTTTTTTTTCCGGGGGTTTCCTTCATTCTGAAAAATGAATGTTGGGTAACTATGCTTTATGTACCCTGTACTCATTTGAACATCATTTCATTCATCGTCCGATATGACATAACGTTGGAGGTTTTCTCTTATCCTGAAAGATGAATGTCTGGTAACTCTAAGCTCTATGTACCCTGTACTCATTTGAACATCATTTCATTCATCGTCCGATATGACATAACGTTGGAGGTTTTCTCTTATCCTGAAAGATGAATGTCTGGTAACTCTAAGCTCTATGTACCCTGTACTCATTTGAACATTATTTCATTCATCGTCCGATATGACATAACGTTGGAGGATGTCTCTTATCCTGAAAGATGAATATCTGTTAACTCTAAGCTCTATGTACCCTGTACTCATTTGAACATAATTTCATTCATCGTCCGATATGACATAACGTTGGAGGTTTTCTCTTATCCTGAAAGATGAATATCTGTTAACTCTAAGCTCTATGTACCCTGTACTCATTTGAACATTATTTCATTCATCGTCCGATATGACATAACGTTGGAGGTTTTCTCTTATCCTGAAAGATGAATGTCTGGTAACTCTAAGCTCTATGTACCCTGTACTCATTTGAACATCATTTCATTCATCGTCCGATATGACATAACGTTGGAGGTTTTCTCTTATCCTGAAAGATGAATGTCTGGTAACTCTAAGCTCTATGTATCCAGTACTCATTTGAACATAATTTCATTCATCGTCCGATGTGACTTAACGTTGGAAGTTTGCTCTTATCCTAAGAGATGAATATCTGGTAACTCTAAGCTCTATGTATCCAGTACTCATTTGAACATCATTTCATTCATCGTCCGATATGACTTAACGTTGGAGGTTTTCTCTTATCCTGAAAGATGAATATCTGGTAACTCTAAGCTCTATGTATCCAGTACTCATTTGAACATCATTTCATTCATCGTCCGATATGACTTAACGTTGGAGGTTTTCTCTTATCCTGAAAGATGAATGTCTGGTAACTCTAAGCTCTATGTATCCAGTACTCATTTGAACATAATTTCATTCATCGTCCGATGTGACTTAACGTTGGAAGTTTGCTCTTATCCTAAGAGATGAATATCTGGTAACTCTAAGCTCTATGTATCCAGTACTCATTTGAACATCATTTCATTCATCGTCCGATATGACTTAACGTTGGAGGTTTTCTCTTATCCTGAAAGATGAATATCTGGTAACTCTAAGCTCTATGTATCCTGTACTCATTTGAACATCATTTCATTTATCGTCCGATATGCTTAACGTTGGAGGTTTTCTCTTATCCTGAAAGATGAATATCTGGTAACTCTAAGCTCTATGTATCCAGTACTCATTTGAACATAATTTCATTCATCGTACGATATGACTTAACGTTGGAGGTTTTCTCTTATCCTGAAAGATGAATGTCTGGTAACTCTAAGCTCTATGTAACCTGTAATCATTTGAACATCATTTCATTCATCGTGCGATATGCTTAACGTTGGAGGTTTTCACTTAACCTGAAAGATGAATGTCTGGTAACTCTAAGCTCTATATACCCTGTACTCATTTGAACGTAATTTCATTCATCGTACGATATGACTTAACGTTGGAGGTTTTCTCTTATCCTGAACGATGAATGTCTGGTAACTCTAAGCTCTATGTAACCTGTACTAATTTGAACATCATTTCATTCATCGTCCGATATGCTTAACGTTGGAGGTTTTCTCTTATCCTGAAAGATGAATATCTGGTAACTCTAAGCTCTGTGTATCCAGTACTCATTTGAAAATAATTTCATTCATCGTCCGATATTACTTAACGTTGGAGGTTTTCTCTTATCCTGAAAGATGAATATCTGGTAACTCTAAGCTCTATGTACCCTGTACTCATTTGAACATCATTTCATTCATCGTCCGATATGACTTAACGTTGGAGGTTTTCTCTTATCCTAAAAGATGAATGTCTGGTAACTCTAAGCTCTATGTACCTTGTACTCATTTGAGCATAATTTCATTCATCGTTCGATATGACTTAACGTTGAAGGTCTTCCTTTATCCTGAAAGATGAATGTCTGGTAACTCTAAGCTCTATGTACCTTGTACTCATTTGAGCATAATTTCATTCATCGTCCGATATGACATAACGTTGGAGGTTTTCTCTTATCCTGAAAGATGAATGTCTGGTAACTCTAAGCTCTATGTATCCAGTACTCATTTGAACATAATTTCATTCATCGTCCGATGTGACTTAACGTTGGAAGTTTGCTCTTATCCTAAGAGATGAATATCTGTTAACTCTAAGCTCTATGTACCCTGTACTCATTTGAACATCATTTCATTCATCGTCCGATATGACATAACGTTGGAGGTTTTCTCTTATCCTGAAAGATGAATATCTGTTAACTCTAAGCTCTATGTACCCTGTACTCATTTGAACATCATTTCATTCATCGTCCGATATGACATAACGTTGGAGGTTTTCTCTTATCCTGAAAGATGAATATCTGTTAACTCTAAGCTCTATGTACCCTGTACTCATTTGAACATCATTTCATTCATCGTCCGATATGACATAACGTTGGAGGTTTTCTCTTATCCTGAAAGATGAATATCTGTTAACTCTAAGCTCTATGTACCCTGTACTCATTTGAACATCATTTCATTCATCGTCCGATATGACATAACTTTGGAAGTTTGCTCTTATCCTAAGAGATGAGTATCTGTTAACTCTAAGCTCTATGTACCCTGTACTCATTTGAACATCATTTCATTCATCGTCCGATATGACATAACGTTGGAGGTTTTCTCTTATCCTGAAAGATGAATATCGGTTAACTCTAAGCTCTATGTACCCTGTACTCATTTGAACATCATTTCATTCATCGTCCGATATGACATAACGTTGGAGGTTTTCTCTTATCCTGAAAGATGAATGTCTGGTAACTCTAACCTCTATGTACCCTGTACTCATTTGAACATCATTTCATTCATCGTCCGATATGACATAACGTTGGAGGTTTTCTCTTATCCTGAAAGATAAATATCTGTTAACTCTAAGCTCTGTGTACCCTGTACTCATTTGAACATCATTTCATTCGTCGTTCGATATGACTTAACGTTGGAGGTCTTCCCTTATCCTGAAAGATGAATGTCTGGTAACTCTAAGCTCTATGTACCCTGTACTCATTTGAACATCATTTCATTCATCGTCCGATATGACTTAACGTTGGAGGTTTTCTCTTATCCTGAAAGATGAATATCTGGTAACTCTAAGCTCTATGTATCCAGTACTCATTTGAACATCATTTCATTCATCGTCCGATATGACTTAACGTTGGAGGTTTTCTCTTATCCTGAAAGATGAATATCTGGTAACTCTAAGCTCTATGTATCCAGTACTCATTTGAACATCATTTCATTCATCGTCCGATATGACTTAACGTTGGAGGTTTTCTCTTATCCTGAAAGATGAATGTCTGGTAACTCTAAGCTCTATGTATCCAGTACTCATTTGAACATAATTTCATTCATCGTCCGATGTGACTTAACGTTGGAGGTTTTCTCTTATCCTGAAAGATGAATATCAGTTAACTCTAAGCTCTATGTACCCTGTACTCATTTGAACATCATTTCATTCATCGTCCGATATGACATAACGTTGGAGGTTTTCACTTATCCTGAAAGATGAATGTCTGGTAACTCTAAGCTCTATGTATCCAGTACTCATTTGAACATAATTTCATTTATCGTCCGATATGCTTAACGTTGGAGGTTTTCTCTTATCCTGAAAGATGAATATCTGGTAACTCTAAGCTCTATGTATCCTGTACTCATTTGAACATCATTTCATTTATCGTCCGATATGCTTAACGTTGGAGGTTTTCACTTAACCTGAAAGATGAATGTCTGGTAACTCTAAGCTCTATGTATCCTGTACTCATTTGAACAACATTTCATTCATCGTCCGATATGCTTCACGTTGGAGGTTTTCACTTAACCTGAAAGATGAATGTCTGGTAACTCTAAGCTCTATGTATCCAGTACTCATTTGAACAACATTTCATTCATCGTCCGATATGACTTAACGTTGGAGGTTTTCTCTTATCCTGAAAGATGAATATCTGGTAACTCTAAGCTCTATGTATCCTGTACTCATTTGAACATCATTTCATTTATCGTCCGATATGCTTAACGTTGGAGGTTTTCACTTAACCTGAAAGATGAATGTCTGGTAACTCTAAGCTCTATGTATCCTGTACTCATTTGAACATCATTTCATTTATCGTCCGATATGCTTAACGTTGGAGGTTTTCTCTTATCCTGAAAGATGAATATCTGGTAACTCTAAGCTCTATGTATCCAGTACTCATTTGAACATAATTTCATTCATCGTACGATATGACTTAACGTTGGAGGTTTTCTCTTATCCTGAAAGATGAATGTCTGGTAACTCTAAGCTCTATGTAACCTGTAATCATTTGAACATCATTTCATTCATCGTCCGATATGCTTAACGTTGGAGGTTTTCACTTAACCTGAAAGATGAATGTCTGGTAACTCTAAGCTCTATATACCCTGTACTCATTTGAACATTATTTCATTCATCGTCCGATATGACTTAACGTTGGAGGTTTTCTCTTATCCTGAAAGATGAATGTCTGGTAACTCTAAGCTCTATGTAACCTGTACTCATTTGAACATCATTTCATTCATCGTCCGATATGCTTAACGTTGGAGGTTTTCTCTTATCCTGAAAGATGAATATCTGGTAACTCTAAGCTCTGTGTATCCAGTACTCATTTGAAAATAATTTCATTCATCGTCCGATATGACTTAACGTTGGAGGTTTTCTCTTATCCTAAAAGATGAATGTCTGGTAACTCTAAGCTCTATGTACCTTGTACTCATTTGAGCATAATTTCATTCATCGTTCGATATGACTTAACGTTGAAGGTCTTCCTTTATCCTGAAAGATGAATGTCTGGTAACTCTAAGCTCTATGTACCTTGTACTCATTTGAGCATAATTTCATTCATGGTACGATATGACTTAACGTTGGAGGTTTTCTCTTATCCTGAAAGATGAATGTCTGGTAACTCTAAGCTCTATGTAACCTGTACTCATTTAAACATTATTTCATTCATCGTCCGTTATGCTTAACGTTGGAGGTTTTCTCTTATCCTGAAAGATGAATATCTGGTAACTCTAAGCTCTATGTACCTTGTACTCATTTGAGCATAATTTCATTCATCGTTCGATATGACTTAACGTTGAAGGTCTTCCTTTATCCTGAAAGATGAATGTTCTGGTAACTCTGCTCAATGGACCCTGTACTCATTTGAACATAATTTCATTCAACATCCGATATGACTTAACTTTGAAGATTTTCCTTTATCCTGAAAGATGAATGTCAAGTAACTCTGAACCCTGTACTCATTTAGCATCATTTCACCCATTTCAGTCATCATCCGATATGACTCTCCCGGTTAATTGGCCTTATATAAAAAAAAATGTTAAAAATAAATATACTGCAGAATCTGCGATAGATCTCGCAGAGCAAGCAGATTGTGTAAGTGTTTAAAATGGTTATATTGCCGCTTTACTCCTACGTATGGTAGAATCTGTTGGGTAATCGGTTTTATTGACTTTAATTTTACTAAGGTAGACCTTTCTTTGTCCTGGTAACAAGACGGTTAGTCCGTTTTCTTTTAAGTACCTATTCAATTTCAATCAATTACGGCAGCACTTCTGGGTAATTTTGCAGTCGTTCTTTTGTTTTAAGATTATCACAGCTTCTTTCGTTTCCGCGGTGTGGCTAATGTTCATGCGCAAATCGCTGAGCAAAGTTGATTCAATAAGTCAAGGGGCATAATTTAAGGCTAAATAACAGCAGAAAAGCGCAGTGTGAATAAGGGTCTTAAATAAAATGGAGGTATTGAAATTTTCGGAATGGATTTTAGGAGAACTTTATTTTTAATTGTTTCATTAATGAAATACCTAGTCTTCATTAGATCTACGTTTTCCAGAGAGAAAACCATTTCAATGTATCAAATGTTAATATGACAGTAGATAATATTAAAGAGTTAATTTTAATGCCACTAATAGCGTTATTTTCAGGAAATAGTGTTACAAAACCACTCGCGGCGTTATTATTGAAGTAGATAAAATATGAAGAAAATGTACCCAACTATGGAACTTCGAAAAACAAAAATCCGAGGTTATTGTGAGAAATGTATATTTTAATGCTAAAACTTAATATACTAAAGAAATTGGACCAGATGCATGTCAGTATAAAAACTAGACTGTGCAGTTTTTTGTCTATATTTAATACAACTAACGCAATAGCCCGTTCAGGGCCAAGAGGCCTACCGTCCAGCCGCTGCATGCTCCACATCTGTCTACTAAGGGCTGAAGTACTGGAGCGTGGGACGTGATAGCACTCCCGTCCGTGTCGGCTGGTATATGCAATATTAACCAGTGGCCGATAGTTTTCAATTGGCCCCTCAGGAACCTAAGTGCACCCGGACCAGTCTCTTGAGTGGGAGAAACTCTTCACGTTGCTATCGAGAATCGAACTCGGGTCTTCGGTTTGGTATCACCGCTGTATGGAGACGACCATGTTTAATAATAGATTACCAAAACCAAAAAATTGCTTGGGAGTTATAGATTTTAACACGCGTGGGAAACGTTAACTTAGAAAAAAGTAAATAGTTATTGGCTTCCTCAGCACTGATTAGAATTTTCACTTAAAGAATGTGTTTGCGAAAGTGAAATATATTTAGAAATGCAGGGTACTTAATTTCCCTCCTGATATCACGTAAAATAAGTGCTAGATTTTCTCAGTAAAATGTCGTATAGATTTTTCAGGATTTGAAAGAATTGCTTGGGTTATCTAAACAACTGAATAAAACGTGTTCAAAGACCTGTTAATAGCTAAAACAAATTAATTTAAAAGTGATAATTCTAATAAATTGCGACATATGAAGGAATAGGAAGATTTGTACCAAAATGTGCGAAACATACTTTTTGCGTCAGGGGGTCACGGGGATTGAATTGTATTCGCTGCAAAACTGAAACATACTTATGCCCGAGTTCAGCAACAGATGTTAAGACTTAACATGAACTAAGCAATAGGTATAACAAAAATTGCATTTCACCAACAAGTGTCAGCTTAACACTCGTGTAGCCTGCCTCGGTAGCGTAGATGGTAGCATTTCTGCCTCACGTTCAAGAGGTCCCGAGTTCGAATCTCGGTCAGGGTGAGTTACCTGGATAAGGTTTTTTCCGGGGTTTTCCCTTATCCTGATAGATGAATGTCGGGTAACTCTAAGATCCATGGACCCCGGGCTCATTTGAGCATCATTTCACCCATATCATTCATCGTCCGATATGACTTTTTTTTTTTATTTTATTGAATGATCGATCAGCAGTACATGCTTTACAGATCCTTTGGCTAATTGAATCTTTATGAACTATATAATAACATGTATGGAAAACCAAGTTGGCTCCTATTATCTTCTTAACACTGTGAAACAAGAGAAAAATAAGTTAATTAAAACAAAAAAGTAATCAAAGAGATAAGAACAACAGTCATTGTGAAACAATATTCATAGTTTTTTCAATCAGAGTCACTAAGGAGTAGATCCTGTGGGAGTCGTCTCTTCAGGCGCGAGGGCTGGCGGGTTCGTACGCCGATGTCGCACATCACAGCTCCTGGAACATCTGGCAGGTTTGAGAAGAAGCGAGAGGCGATCTGACGTATGTACTGGTGAAGAGGAAGGAGACCAAGTTCTTTATGCGGTTGTTGATTTCTTACGTACCAAGGGGCATCCGTGGCGATGCGCATAAATCGATTTTGCAGGACCTGTAGCCTTCGGAGATGAGTGTTGCTAGCCGAACCCCATACCTGGGAAGCATATGTGATAAGTGGCCGGACAAGAGATTTGTAGAGAAGCAGAGAGCATTCAATCCCAAGAGGAGTGTGTCTGTGAAGTAGCGGACCGAGTTTTGAAAGTCGTCCTGATGCCATCGAGATAAGTCCATCAATATGGGCTCGCCACGTAAGTTTAGTGTCCAGCATTACTCCAAGGTATTTGACGGAGGTGGTAGGAGGTAGCCAGGGAATTGATCGATATGACTTAACGTTAGAGGACGTAAACTTAAAACCACTCGTGTGAAATCTCTTGTTAAACTAACAAGCCATATTTCTGTTGTTTAAGTCCTTAACAATTGTAAATACTCAAGATGGCGGGCATAAACGGAGATGTTTATGTCGATTTGCTATATTTAAGACCGTTTAAATGACATTCGTAATAGAGTACGGCTTATGAGGAGAAATGATTTTGAGAAGCTATCCGAAGAACCTTTGCTACGGAGGTATAGACTGTAAACCTATGAAGGTTACTGCGGAAGTACAAGAGATGTTAGAACATACATCGAAAGGAATATGCTGATCTCGTCTTAGTTTCAAGTATTAATAACTTTGAGATTTTATAGTTCACTGAATTATATGGATAATACATTGTCCACCTCCCGTCTTGAAACGTTCAAGTCACTTGTCCTTCTTCGCACCTCATTTTAAATTTACGTAATACTGAGTTAGAACATGCATCGAAAGGAATATGCCGATCTCGCCTTTGCTTCAAGTATTAATAACTTTGCGATTTTATAATTCCCTGAATTATGTGGATAATACACTATCCACCTCCCGTCTTGAAACGTTCAAGTCATTCGTCACTTGTCCTTCACACCTCGTTTTAAATTTACGTAATATTGACAAAGGTGTTTCGTGTTTCTAGTAGTGACACACGCATTTTAATTAAATAATTTACAATTTTTTTCCCACGTGACATCTTTCTCTTTTACATTTACCGCATCCGTCCTCTTATTTTCCACTATATCCTTACACTTCGTTACCAATTCAATTAATAATTCTTCTCCATCGATGAGAAATTTGGCCCACGGCTTTTATTTACGATTTTGTTTACCCGCCATTTTTTCAGCTGTGTGCAGACGAAAATGAAAACAAATGCGCATCGCAGTACGTTCAGAAAATAATGCTGCGATTCATCTATAGCCTTCTATAGCTGTAATATTTACAAGTCTCTTGGCGTTAACACGTGTTTATTAATATTTTCAGAAAACAGGTTGGTGAAATGCAAGAAATTTAACAGTTTTGTTAACGGTGTGACAATTGTTACGTTACATTTGTTAACGTTGATTTTAACATATGTTGGTGAAATCGGGCATTATGAAATGATGACAAAAGCCGTTGAAATATTCTAATCAATAAAAGTGGATATCTGGAAAAACGTTGAAAAAAGTTAAGAATGAAATAATTTGTGTTGTGTAGTGTTCTCTGTAAGTGCTGCTGTCCACTTTGTTTCGGACAAGGAACCGGGAGATCATAACAATAACTTGCAGGTTTGATGATGGTTGACGCTGCAGTCGATAAAACAAAGGAAATTAGTAACAAAAAGTTGCGGAAAGGTAGTGATCGGTTCAGTGGTGTTAAAACAGCTGACGCCCTAGTTGCTTCCGCGTTCATCCTGAACCGTCACAACCCAGCGGCAGAGGTCACTTAATGCGCGGAGATTACTTAGTCAATTGTTTCAGAACGAACCTAGAGATGTCATGGTTTTAACCCTGTAACTTTCTCAAACGCTAATGTTTAAATGGATATCGTTAGAGCCATTTTTTTGTGTGAATAAATGCCTTTGTGTTTCCACTTCGGTGTCTTTGATTCTAATCTTGCATATTTTATTCCTAAGAAGGAGAACTGATGAAACCTTTAAAAATATGAGGTAAAACGCCACTTTGTAAAGAACTGGAAAGCCTGTTGTAGTTTGAACTATATCTAAATGGTACAGAACCAATTAATAACCTTTTGTGAGTGGATTTATGTTGCTGAAGTCGTGAGCTTCTATGTTACTGAATAAATATGGAACTAAAAAGAAGATATAGAGATTTAAAGTGTCACCTAATGTAATTACTGTAAAAAAGAATTACTGGTTTTTTTTCGACCAATAATTGTCCCATTGTCCCAGGTCAACGGATGTAGTTAGGCGTTTCGTCAATGTTTCATACCATTTTTGTTCTGTGAATGTTCGATCATTTATTAAGAATAGCTAGAACAACAAAATTGCATATACAAGGTGTAAACAGAGGGATTGAACATGTAACTAAACTCCTATTCAAGTTTTAAAGGCTAACTGTGAAATCTAGGTAGGAGTATATGTTAATTGCGACACTCTGAATACACACATAAGACTGTGAGAAGTACTTTATTCTTGGAAGGCCGAAACTTGGCGAAGTTTTCGATTTTTCATAGCGTCGGCCGCTGTACGGAATTTTCTTTGCCCGCAATCTCTCCTGTCGGAACTGGTTTGCAGCGGACTGGAATATCGAGCAGCAAAGCGTGAATAAAAAGCCAGGAGTGGGGGTGAGGAACTCGTGGTGACTTTGAAGCCTGCTTTTCCACTCCACAAGCTTCCAGATAACAGTATTCTAACGTTAAAGAGAAAATTTGATTTTAATTACATTTTAGCGCAAAATGGAAATCGGCTGCTGTTTTTAATACATAACATTTTGTAATTAGTTCTTGGAAATTTAATATTATTTCCAGACTTGGGATTGTTTGTGGAATAAATGAAACAATCCATGCGTGTGTAGTTACGGTTTTGTTTCCTCAGATTTTATCGTTTTGATTCACATAAAGATGCCTATGCAGTTTGGTTCTGGTTGCTCTGGCTTTTAAACTCAAAAGGCATAAAATTTAGTGCACAAAAATGAGCTGTTTCAAACTGTTAGAATATTAGTTCATATATTTTAAGTTTTTGATGTGATTTATCGTATCGCTCCGAAATTGGCCCGCCTCTTTTTGGTGGTAACGTGTCTGCCCCACGTTTAAGAAATCTCGAGTTCGAATCTTGATAAGGTTTTATCGGGGTTTCCCTTATCCATAAAGAAGAATGATAACTCTAAGCTCTGTGTACCCTGTACTCATTGAACATGATTTTATTAATCGTCCGATATGACAACGTTGGAGGTTTTCCCTTATCCTGAAAGATGAATGGTAACTCTAAGCTCTATGTACCCTGTACTCATTGAACATGATTTTATTAATCGTCCGATATGACTTAACGTTGGTGGTTTTCCCTTATCCTGAAAGATGAATATCTGGTAACTCTAAGCTCTATGTACCCTGTACTCATTTGTACATCATTTCATTCATCGTCCGATATCACAATGTTGGAAGTTTTCCCTTATCCTTGGAGATGAATGGTAACTCTAAGCTCTATGTACCCTGTACTCATTGAACATGATTTTATTAATCGTCCGATATGACTTAACGTTGGTGGTTTTCTCTTATCCTGAAAGATGAATATCTGGTAACTCTAAGCTCTATGTACCCTGTACTCATTTGTACATCATTTCATTCATCGTCCGATATCACAATGTTGGAAGTTTTCCCTTATCCTTGGAGGTGAATGGTAACTCTAAGCTCTATGTACCCTGTACTCATTTGGACATCATTTCATTCATCGTCCGATATCACAATGTTGGAAGTTTTCCCTTATCCTTGGAGGTGAATGGTAACTCTAAGCTCTATGTACCCTGTACTCATTTGGACATCATTTCATTCATCGTCCGATATCACAATGTTGGAAGTTTTCCCTTATCCTTGGAGATGAATGGTAACTCTAAGCTCTGTGTACCCTGTACTCATTTGAACATAATTTCATTCATCGTCCGATATCACAATGTTGGAAGTTTTCCCTTATCCTTGGAGGTGAATGGTAACTCTAAGCTCTGTGTACCCTGTACTCATTTGAACATAATTTCATTCATCGTCCGATATCACAATGTTGGAAGTTTTCCCTTATCCTTGGAGATGAATGGTAACTCTAAGCTCTGTGTACCCTGTACTCATTTGTACATCATTTCATTCATCGTCCGATATCACTTAACGTTGGAGGTTTTCCCTTATCCTTAGAGATGAACGGTAACTCTAAGCTCTATGTACCCTGAACTTATTTGACCATTATTTCATTCATCGTCCGATATCACAGTGTTGGAAGTTTTCCCTTATCCTTAGAGATGAACGGTAACTCTAAGCTCTATGTATCCTGAACTTATTTGACCATTATTTCATTCATCGTCCGATATCACAGTGTTGGAAGTTTTCCCATATCCTGAAAGAGGATTCTGGTTCTCTAAGCTCTATGTACCCTGGACTCTTTAAACATTGTTTCATCCATTTTATTCATTCTTCGAATCGACTTAACGTTAGAGGACATAATTTTTTTTAAAAAAAAGTATGTTTTTCACTATATGTTATTGAATTTTTGAGCTGCTCCAATATGAGGTCTGCAAAATAAATGGAGCTGAATTACTTAAATTGGTTTACATAATTTTTAAGTCTGTAAATCCTAAGGAATTACGGCTAATTAATATTAGCTCTATACTTTCAAGCCAACAGGACATAAATTTGGTCCAAGGAATAATATGAATTGTTTAAAAAATAAAAAGAGAACTGAGAAAAAAGGAGATTAAGGCCCATCGGGTTTCTTTGCGCAGTTGGTACTGGACCGATTAAATCATGTGATCGTAAAGTTGACATTATTAAATCTAGTTGTGTAGCATGAAGTATAGCTACATTAAATTTTAAAAATGAAATATATTCATATTTTACTGTCTTAATTTTACAGATAAATTGCTTTAAAAAGTCATCGATTCCCCTCAAACGAAGTGACTGAAGCTTTGCAAACTTGATTTGCTGTGAAGTTAAAAATATCCTATGATATTAGGTTGCTGCAGGGAGGGGGCAGCAAGAGGGGCTTTTGTGGGGAGAATGGTATAGTTAGCAGAAGTTCTCTGTTACTGACTGCCCTGATTTTGTATAAATAAGCATTTTAACGGTTTCCAAACCCCAAGTCCAGGAAACTGTAGAAGGTTTGTGATGACAGGCGACAAATGGCAGATCTGTGTAAGGGGTAAGTTGAGAGGGTTGTAGTGTTTGCACTGTATACTGATGGCTAGAGTTACATGAGCAATAAAATCGGGCCATAGGGGTTTCCTGTCAACAAGGAGCCCAAATACAAGCAGAAGTGTAAATTAAGTGCATCCAACATATGGCAATTCTGATGAAGTATGGACATCCATCATTTGTCTATTCTCTTTAAGGAATGGTATTTGAGCCGTAGAAAGTAGTAAATACGAGACCTTTGGCAACAAAAATGTATCTGTGTCTAATGCTCTGAATTTATAATAAATTAATTCCTCTACTTGCTTCCCAGTTTTCAGAGAATAATCTGAAGACACAGGATTCAATCTAAACAAAAATATGTGATAAACTAAAGGGAAGGGCTGTTTGGTGAGTTATAGACCTGAACTGATATTTCTTCCCTTCCATACATCGGATCCCCTCTTTTACCTGTGCTGTCCAGTCATCTTTGACTCAATTCTTTTCTTTGTCCTGCTGGTATTAGAGTATTCGAGACCATGGGGATCATTTCATTTTTTTTTCTGTTCATATCTGCCTCTACTGAGGGGGAAATAGTGTAATACAACTTGTTCAAGAAAGGTTAGGAATTTCAAAATCTGTATCTGTTTAGGTCTGTTTATATCATCCAGAAAAGGCTTACACTTCAAAAATATTAAAAAGCATGACCTTATGTTTTTTTAATTTTTTTAAAGTATTAGATGGAAAAGGCCCAGAGTATATTATAAATGTAAATTTAAGTAAGATCAAGTTCGTCACTGTGGCTAAGGGTAACACGTTTTTCGAGCAACATGAAAGCCATCCGTATTGCGCGAATTTCACATGTCCAAGGCCTCGTGGTCCATATGGAGACCACATGGACAGCGCTTCTTATGCTGAGTTTTGAAGTGGATGTGTGACGTCAGCTGCACCAGCTGTTGAACATCCTTAATCGGTTCCCTATAGTATCTACTAAGTTGTGGCATCATGAAGTTGAACGTGCAGTACCCAGAAAGTATTGCTGACATTCCTTTCTTGACAATAGAATGGTTTTAAATTGCATTGATCAATGTTGTACTCCCGATGCGAAATATAGAAGTATTGTGTTGTGACAAACACGACTCAACTCGAAGCCCGCAACATTAAACAGTACTACTACTCTGTTACGCCTGGCATCGCTCTTATATTTAGCCATGTCGGGTACAGGACATCGTAGCAGTAGCTGATTCTTCTAAACTTAATATTTCTAGGAACGATCTTGAATGGTATCTGCTCAGGAATAAGATGACTCACTTCGTGACGTTAGATAGTGGCTGTTCTTGTCCCTCCAGCCAATAGACAATAGAGGCGGAGCGATTGTCCAAGCCACATTCGGCTTGTCCACAGCAAACAGCGATGGCGGCAACGTGACATGTATTCCTCTGTAAAGTTATATACCAAGATTTCACCGGAAATATTAGCAAGTTTGATTAAAATACCACGTGTATATTATTTTTCATAAGTGAAGTGTGTATCTTGAATTTCTTTTCGGATACCCTCTGAAGCTGTCTTCAATCTGGGTGACATCGCTATAACTGGTAAACCGTAAGAGATAAAGCACCAAGTTTAAACTTTCTGTTCATGGACGAATCGTTTTTCTTACCTTAGAATGTTCGGTATGCAAACATCGAGGCCGATACTCGTTTTGGCTGTGCTGGGGCATCTCCAACAGCATAGGTGATCCGTGCTGTAAGTGATGTTTTTGACGTGTCCCTATAATAAGAGTCTAGGGGTGTCAGTCGGGGCTTCAAGGAGGACCATTGAATAGGACCGACCTTACCAATACACCGATCAGGGAATTTTACATGCATAGCGTCTCGAACTGGTAGGGAAAAGTGTGGGGGCGTGCTACCTTGTTGAAATAATAACATTAATTTCTTCTCCAATTTGGTCTACTTGCAGGAAAACGTACCTTTCTAGCACGTCTAAGTAAATTTGTCTGCTCAATAAGAATCAAAGGAGTAATGACCTGATTGTGCATCAAACTTTTGAAGGTCGCGGACATCAGATCTTTTTATATTAAAAAAAATCGATGAGTTCCCGATAGGTTTGCAGCTCAAATTATTCATTTTATCTCAACTACAACGGGATATATGATTTTGTGAAATTGCTGCAACCTTTTCCGATGACATTATCTAGAAGGTCGCAAAACGTACAATCTTGGTATCATATTTTTGGTTTAGCCTGTTTTTTATAAACCAAAGCTGCAACGTTACTTGTTATCTGACTAGAGATAAGCTTTCATTAAACATCAAACAATATGTGGGAACAAGGATGAAGTAGGTAAAGCGATAGCAGAGCATTTCTTTTTCACTTCTTTTCTTTGTTTTCTTCTTGTAAGAAGTGTTTTTCATAGAGTTCCAGTTTTCCATTCTCTTTTGATGACTACGTAAAAACGTGAAAATGAACAGCGAATTGCTAAAAAAAAGGTTTAAATTAGGGTTAGGTCTATCCCAGGTTTTTCGATACTGATTCTCGATACGCAATATTTTCCACGATACTCGTTACAGTCATTTGTATTTCTAGTTTCAATACAAAATAGAACATTTGGGGAACTGTGTAATGCTAATAAAATTAAATATTTAATGAGCAAATCTTAAAAATATCAACTCTACATTAGAAATTTAAAAGCAGAACAGTCCACTTTTATAAGTTTTTGTTCAAAAATACTAGCATTTTCACTCTTTCGGGGTCATGTCTACTTCTTTTTCTGTCACATATGAGTCCTGCTGTGCTAAATAGTCTCAGAGAAAACTGTTGCAGGTGGAATACACAAATATTTAGCCCTTTTTTGTTTGTTTAAAGTTTTGGATATGTTGAATTTGTTTCCAGTAATCCAGAACACTAGAAAGAGGAGGTGACAATTGGTTGAGATATGCAGTGATTTCTCCTTGGGAACTGTTAACTGACAGTTGACACACGATTATTTGCTTGTATAATGTTACTGTACAGCTACCACATTCCTGGCAATTTCTCGGGCTTTGTAATGTTCTACTTGCGGCAATGATATTTTGTTATTTAAAAATAAAATAAAACTTGGCGAATCACGACTGAAATATCGAAAAAGTATCGAGCGAATTTTCTGAAGCATCGTTCGATGTCGATAACATGCAAGTATCGTGAGTATCGAGGTATCGCAAATATCGAGGACCCACCCTAATAATAATAATAATAATAATAATAATAATAATAATAATAATAATAATAATAATAATAATAATAATAATAATAAAGGAGGAAAATGTGGAATATTTTATCAGTGTGATGGAGAGAACGTGGAGTTATTTGTGGAGAAACAAGTGACATATTCGCGGAAACATCATTAAGAGACCCCGCAGTGACTCATTTATTGCTCCAGTGAATTACAATACGACAGAACCTCGCGACCGCAGCCGTACGACTTAATTTACCAGCTGGCTGCTCCGGGAAGCATATTCTCGCCTTTTTAAACACCTCTAGCACACGTAGACATCATGAATGTCGAGTTTACCGGGGTTCGTTCCCCAGCCACGCCCCTCACCTTTCCACCAGGTGTGTAGAGTTCACTAGGTTTTTCTATTGCATGTGAAGGGGAGTCAGCAGTATCATTAATGGAGCCCGGATTTGTATGTAGTAAAATATACGTGCAAATGTGCATCAAAGGGGCACTATAATATGCGACAGCAAACGTGTGTTTCAGAATTGGACCGAACAACTTTATGGGGTTATAGACGAATGTTAGGGGGATTAATTGGCGATAGAACATCTATGGTCACATAGCACATGATTTTGTGAAATAACTAAAGTAAATTTGGGCCAGTACACTACTGATACTAGTAAGTATACATGTGTGGCTTGGTGGAAACGTGCCAACGACAGTATTCTCTAAGTTCGAGCCTTGCTGAATTTTTTTCTACCTATTAATTGGGCGTTAAATTTTTTCACTCGCTAATAAACATCAACTTACCTTGCAAGTACCAAGTAAATATATATCACGGTTTATAATAACTGTTTCAGTAATAACGAGAGAAGTGTAATTTGCCGTGAGTCACTGAAATGTTAGTCGGCAAATGGGCTTTCGGCTCCCGCTAAGTATCTGCAGTTATTGGCGGTACGGACTGCTCCGACACATAACCGTAAGGCACGAAAGAAAAAGAAAGGCATACGTTTTTTTAATACATCCTGTTTCATCATGAGTCTAACATTTTTCATGACTACGTATTAACATGTTCCCAAATCTTAAGCTTATAAATCGTGTCTGAAACAATTTTTACTATAACTTGCCTGAATTTTAAGAATGCTTTCCCTCCCTCCTAATTTTCATAACCTGTTTACCGTGTTTATGCAAGTAATTCTGACTCCTGAACGTAAGAGCTCTAAGCTTGTATATTCGCGCTGGTTGAACGGTTACCATGGATTTATCTTTGGTAATAGATACCTCTCAGATAGCGCACTGATTACTCCACGTGGAGTGAACATATATCTGTCATTTGTGATTGCTGCGAATTTTATTGGCTGCAGTGATGCGTTCATTGGTGCTTAGCACGACCGAGAGGCGCGTCTGTAACGCTGTCACTCTTACAAGAATAATCAGTGGGTTATCTGAGAGGTTTCTATAAATCCATGGTAGCCGTTCGACCAGCGCGACGTTAATGAGTTTCTTGTTGGCTGAGTTCACCGGAACTCCTGATTTCCTTAGCTACTCTGACTTACGCCTTTTTAACATACATGATTTTTTTTTTCAGATATTTATGTAACTATCATTTCTTTACAAACTTATTAATCACACTAATCAATAATTCTGGTATAATTCCTTGGGATTGTGTTTGGTGTTTGAAGATGGCGCTGGAGGTGTGCGTGAGTCAATGTCTAGTGATTGTTTGGATGGCCGGAAACTGATGTCATGCAGTCAGTAGAAGCCAGAAGTCTCAACTTGGCAGTTCCTTTAGACGTGCTAAGAGTAATAAACAAGGGCTGAAATTAGCTGGCCAAAGTCAAAACACAGCTCTCAGCTGTTACCGAGGGATCATTGTGCCTTGCCTGATAAGGGGACCTTCGACCGTGTTTCCTCGTTTGATAGAAAACTGAATAGGGCGCCGGGGTAGCGCGGTGGTTTCGTTCGCGGCTCCCGTTCTAAGGGTCCCGAGTTCGATTCCCGGCTCTGGGGTTGGCGATTTTAAGTCGGCCCTATCCACGCCTTCACCTCTGTCTAGCACACGTGAAGTATCCCCTATGCCCAACGTGGTTCGGAGACCACGGTAAAAACTGTAGGTCCTCTCACCTCACCGCCATCTTCACTATCACCCTATCATCGGAGGTAATGGACACCGCCCTCTGGGTGCCTCCACCTGAGAAATGGGTCCGGTCATCACTTGGTGGGGTGAGGTTACCCCGAAGGCCAAGGTTGCCATGTGGGGAGTGTTAGTAACTAACTAGAAAACTGAATATGAAAGCTCTCAGAACTATATTACTTCAGTCTAGTTTAATTTACTGTCTTAAAACGTTAAAAAAAATTGACAGCTTTCTTCTGATTGCTTTGCCATTTATACTATCTAGGTATATTTTTAATATAGTAATTTTATTAATAAATAATTAATTTTAGAAATGTTAATAGGAAGTACTTCTTGATTCTTGGTTTATCGCATCTCTCCCACTTTATTATACAAACGTAAATTAGCGTTTCTTAATTTAATTAATTTAACCCTTTGTTTGTTGAAACATCATCATTGATTCAGCGTGAGAAGTTAACCCAGGTTCGATTCCTCCCTGCAGTGCTAAATTAAAATTGAGTTTCGATTTATGGACGTTCACTCAAGAGGAACTGTGAAAACTGAAAGACTCAGCATTCTAACAACTTAACTATTAATTAGACTGGAATAAATATGATAAAAATGTCCTGTTATGGAAAGAGTAGTGTTTAACACTCTTTTACTTACATAAAAGCAAAGTTAATTTGGCACAGTAAACTTGCAAAAGCATTAGACAATAGTTTTTAAAATATAGTTGGTATATCTGGATGTTTGGATTATCGTACATATCTAAGGAAATAATCACTGAGTGATAAGATAACACAACGGTTTCCTGTTGCAATAAACAAGATAATTTCATCCGGCGAAAGAGAAAAGAAATTCAACTGTGGGAATCGATAAAACAAGTAAATTAATTCGATATTAATACAAACAGAAGAACTAGGCTAATAAAACGTAAGCTGTAGAAATGCAATAATTGCAAGGCACATCAGCACAGTTAGGAACGGCTAACTTTAATCCTGAATACACCAGAGAATAGCGATGTATATACAGATCAGACACTGGCCTACAGCACAGCTGACATTTGAGCTTTTTACTGTAAGTTCACTAGCGTTTTAGCCAAGGAGAGGGGAGGACACGCTCAAGTGCAGCAATACAAGATTATGCCAATTGCAATGCTATGGTATTTTATCATTGCTAGCGCCAACGCTACCTAGTATACATGTTCCTGATGCATGTTTGCATTTCCATCTGTTTTGAATATTTAATTTATTGTTAACAGTAGAAAAAGTTAATACTTGTTTTCGGATACGTTTAATTTACATTACATTTTCCTTGAAAATGGAAAAAAAAGTGCAGCCTTAAATTTGAAATGTTGACTGTGGCTTTCAGCAAATCTATTTTGACTAAGACAGTTACGAGAGGCATAAAAGTTTCAAAGAGCGTCGAGAAGACGATGACGACCGCTCTAGGTGCCCTCGCACACCAATTGTTGACGACATTGTAGAAGAAGTAAAGAAATTGGTTCTGGAAAACCGTGGTATCACTATCAGAGAGCTTAGGTAGAGTCGTGGAAATTCTATTAGATTATGTTGTCTCAGCCACCATATTCGCCGGACATGGCCCCTTGCGACTTTTCTGTTCCCGAGCCTGCAGAGAACCTTGAAAGGACGTGGTTTTGCCACCATTGATGAGATAGAAACCGAATGACTGAAGTAGCTGAATACCATAATGAAAAATGAGTCGAAAGAAGAGCTTCCAAGATTGGATAACTAGAAAATAGGAATGTAGAAGATTTTTGGAAATATCAGAACCAGAACGGAGAATATAGAAAGACAAGAAATATGGCGAGGTTTATGGAATAGAAAATTATTAAAGTTTTATAAGATCAAGAGATAATGGTAAAGAAAAATATATGTAGACCAATGTCAAAAGCAGGAGAGGCAACGAATGGCTTGGATTAGAACAGGATCAATGTTCTTAAGGGGACTAAGAGGTAGCAGGATGGGAATATGTAAATAATATGGAGAAACAGAAAGTGCAGTTCATATTCTGACAGTGCAAGGATCTAGCCGTACTCAGCAATGCTAGGAGGCCTGGGAGCCAAGCAGGCTGAGGTAGCCTGGTTAAAAGATGACTCCAAGCAATTTATACAACTAGGTCAAGAAACATGTGTAATTAATGTAGATAAAATATTGTAAATAGCAAGTTGTAGATATCTTACAGTTTACCAGTTATGCAAAGGTCATTCAGAATGAAGAGGACTTCAAAGGTTATTCCAGGAAAATTCTAGAGAATTTGAGAACATCTTGTGGTTAACCGAGAAAAGTGAGTCAGTTGGGGAATTTAATGTCGTGGTTAGAGCATGGTAGCACAGCAACCCGAAGATAGCCGGTTCAAATCCCAGCCTTGGCATTGAATTTTTATTTTGATTCCTAGATCTCTCCTGTGCTGCATTGATTTCAGTAAGGAAACAAGGAAAGTGGTTGTGCATTTGATCACGGAAATGGATACTTCTTCAGCTCTTGAAGGGCAATATCAAAAAAATATTATTTTTGCTTGCTTTGCCCGCTATGTCACGCTTGTTTGAACTTAATTACGGTTGTGAATCGCTGAACCGTGATGTTAGCTTCTTGAGTCACGACCGTGTTAATCGTATCTCAGTATCTAGGTCTGGAAATATTGTGCTCTAATCTTCCCTACACGAACGTTTTGTACTAAACGAATCGTGAGATAAGGCGCTCCCGGGTTTCGATTATTTCCAATAGTTGCCCATAGTGTGTTTCTAACCTACAAGCAAACTTGCAAATTTAGGTGCGACAACCTGAGGTTTAACTTGCGTGCATTGGTCTTAAAGTTCTCGTTTTGTGCACCAATTCATAAAATTGGGGGTAAAATTGGTGTTTCCGAATCGACGCCCCGCTTAGTTTGTATCGGCAACCTAGATTACATTAGGAATGGTGTAAAGGTAATCTAGTCATCCATGCGTGTCATTACATCGCGTATTTTACGTAGGCCCTCTCCATCCTTTACCACAAACACATTTGACTGCACTAATTATATTTACTGGACTTCGCGTCTACAGTTCAGCTGGTCATAGGCACACAGAACTTTTTCTAGAAATGTTTGTTTCTTGCGATCAGGCTACTTCAAAAGTGTATTCCCTTAAACTCTCGACACCATATATGTAGATGGAATACCTACAGAAAAATTAATGGTTGAGTGCAGTAAATTCATTGAATGCTGTGTTTCGTAAACTGCGACTTTATAAAACAAAAGACAGTAACGTTTAATAAATACATTTATACGAGGGTGGTCTGAAAAGTTTCCGACCTGAACATGATGGCAGCACTCGTAAATAAAAGCTAGTGAATTTCGTTGTTCATCTGTTGACAGTTACCAAAGTTTCAGCCATTTTCGACGCTCAGTCGTTTGCGTGAGTTGCTGTGAGTGTTTTTATGAAAATGGACTAAATCGAGTATCGAGCTGTCATTAAATATTTGTTTTTGAAAGGCAATACGCCTACGCAAATCAAAGATGAGTTGGATTCTGTGTATGGGGACTCTGCATCATGATATACCACAGGCCAGCTGAATTTAAACGTGGCGGTAAGAGCTTGGGAGACGATGAACGTTCGGGACGTCCAAAACTGCAAGTACCGACCAAAACATCGCCATAGTTCACCAAATGGTGCAAGACGACCGCCGAATTAAAGTGAGAGAGATAGCAGAGGCTATGAACATGTCAAAAGAACATGTTTGTCACATATTAAATCAACATTTAGTATGAGAAAGCTGTCCGCGCGATGGGTGCCGCGTTTGCTCACGTTAGACCAAAAACGTGTTCGAATGAACATTTCCAACGCTCTGTTGACGCAGTTTAGGCGCAATAAATCCGAGTTTTGGCGCCGATTAATTACTGTAGATGAAGCTTGGATACACCATTATACACCCGAAACAAAAATACAGTCCAAACAGTGGACTTCAAAGGGGGAACCGGCTCAAAAAAAAAACCTTTTTTTCGCCCGGGAAAGTAATGGCAACTGTTTTTTGGGATAGTCATGAAGTTATTTGAATCGATTATCTTCAGAAAGGAAAAACCATTCAGGAGCATACTACGCATCATTATTTGACATTATTGACTTGCGGAAAAACAGCCACATTTGCAGAAAAAGAAAATCCTGTTTCAACAAGACAACACACCGTCTCATACTTTAGCGGTTGCAATGGCGAAAACCCGCGAATTACGGTTTGAACTGTTTGACCATCCGCCTTGCTAGATCTAGCCCCAAGCGACTTCTTTTTCTGAAAATTGCGCTCGGAGGGCAGAGATTTTCGTCAAATGGAGAGGCAATCACCGTCGTGAACAATTATTTCGCAGAGAAAAACCTTAGTACTATTTGGACGAGTTTCAGAGATGGGAGCATCGTAGTTACAAGGAGACTATGTTGAAAAATAAAACAATAAAAAATCTGAAAAAATGTCTTGTATCTTTATTAGGTCGGAAACTTTTCAGACCACGCTCGTGTTCATAATACAGTTTATAAACATACGTATTTTATTTGCTGACTGAAGACTTTTTGCAAGGATAGGTATTTTTCGGGGGTTTCTGCGATTCCTTAGTGTATCCAAGGAAGGATATTAACATGATCTGTCCATAGTTCCTCGCTTCTCATTTCATTTCACTTTTCCCTGGTTGGCTCCTTCAGGTTTTCAATGATCGGCGACTGCATTACTCTTTGTAAATCTTCGCATTCGGTTTCCCAACACACCCAGGGTATGTGTAAGCAGTTGGGGAGGTCGGCTGTACGAGTCGTCACAAAGGAGTTCAAATTTAGTTTTAGGGATCCTGCCGTCTGCTATTCACTTCTCAGTCCGGACACTCTTATATCCTTTCACCTTACCTCTCCCTCCCGAAGGACGTCGCTTCAAGGCCATAAGTACAAAGAACTATATAGGTCGAGCTACTCTTCCCCAGTTCGAACCCTTTAATAGTGTCATTTGAAAAGGGTTATACCCATATCTCGTATACAAACTATTCTAATAGTGTGCTTCGAAGTATGAGTTATCGCAAATATAAACGCAGACCTTCATGAAGCCTTTCGTGTTAGAAGAGGACGTTAGCATGTGACGGGATTTACGGTCAAAATAACCCTCATAAATCTCCATGACCAGAAAAGAATGGCAACCTAATCACATCCTTCAAAGAAATATCGTTTGAAACTTTTCTAAATTTTACAGCAACTAACCTCCCCTTCTTAGAGAGATGATATTTCTTTTCTTTTTTTCTCCTGTAATCATGCAAGGGACATAGAATTTCAAAGACATCTACTGTGGCAAATAGTTTAGACTGTAGCATCCTCTTTACATCTAAACGAAATTCCTAATGAAAATTTTCTTGTTTAACAATAAGTATAAGGGTAAACCTTTGTAAGAATTAGTTGTAGAAAATGAGTAGAGGAAGTCATGTCACTGGTTTTCAACTTCAGTCGCCGTCTCCGTGCTAAAAGTCGCGCTTCAGGACAACGTCTGAAAGTCGGTGAAAGACAGAGCTACAAGATTTGTGCTCTGTTCTCAAAAGCACATAAAATCGTCTTTGAGTAAGGAAGGATAGGCAGACTGACTGTCGGCTTGTGACAGCTGCACGTAATCAACCAAATTCCTTTGGTGTAATTGTATCCGCCCAGACACTGGCTTCTGTTCTGCCTTTGTTGAATGGCATTAAGTGCTCCTGGCTCGGCATCTTCGGCTCTTTATGCTTGAGGTTTCCTGAAAATGTGTACCAACATCTCTGTTTTGTTGTTTCACTGAGGAATGAAGACGGTTTGAAACAAATGTTGAGGAAAGTACATCAGAAGAAGGTCATATTAATAATGCATGCGACTTTGTGTCGCAAAAAACATGATACGACTCCGCATAATTTTTAGTAATCTCATTTATGCATCGATACGTCGCATCCTGTACTATTGCGAAATCATTTCTACGGCGTTGGGAAGAACATCCATAAGCTATACAAACTTTTGTGCCAGTGCTTTTAGGAACAACTTTGGGAAATTGTTTCTTCTTATCACGATCCTTGTAATTTTCTGACGCACCTGAACTACCTAAGTGATACGAAACATCACAGCACGTGAACGTTTAAAACAAATTACACTATGAAATTGATATTACAGTTTAAGAATCCCAAAAACGGCCAATGCGATAACGCGACGTGCATGATGATATATATAAGGGCGCTCAACTACGGCGGTCATCAGCGCCCTTTAAAAAACTAGTCATGGCAAAAGCCAGATATAAAACTTTATAAAAACTATACAAGTGTAACAAAACCTATTAAAAATACACGTACATAAAAAAACATCAATCAAAACCTACTAAAAATTTCGTTCACTAAATCCTAAACTCTAAACTAGACAAGAATCTAAAAACCTTTCCACGGGTCTCCACGCACGGCCTACACGTGGGTGGGCCTGTTGACCGTCTCCCTCAACCACGAAGAGGAGCCCACACGAGGGAGACTGTTGGCTCGGGACCCCGGGTGCGCCAAACCCGTGCCTACCGAAGTAGGCCTCTGGGGGGATGCGACGTGCAGGCCCATATACACCTACAATTTGCGACAGCAAAGAAAGCCCAAGGGAAATGAGGAGCAGGGGTGGGGGGTGAGAATTGCAGATTGGACATGGCGCAGGTACTCTGCGTTGTATACATTTTGCCAGAAGATGGCAAATTTCAAAGAAAACCGCTCTCCTTTGTTGTTGGGTTGTAACCATTAGCCAACAAATGGCAACTCCTATAAACAGGGCGAAAGGCAACGTAGTCAGCCTTCTGGTTCCTATATATCCGGCAGATTCGTACCTTGTAAGCCCTTGACAGAGTAGTGGGGCAAAGGTATCATGTTTTGGAAAAAAAAACAATATTTGTTTTTGACTCTCGGGGCAGTTCAGGTATTGCCTATTCAAAAACATCTGGCACGTTCTGCTTCTTGGTTTTAGTATACAGAGTGAATGCTTTTTGTGGTGGGGGCATGCATATTTTAATGGTTCTACTTGAGTAGCATGAGTTCTCCGTCACACACATTTACTGTCCTTGTCGCACTGTTTTGGAACAGATAGTGAGTAGCACTTCCCGTCAGGGACTTTCTGTTGGTAAACAGTACAATATATGGAGATCTTGAGACTTTAGCATGTATCCTGGGAACTCAGTCAATTCGACACGGTTTTAAGGTTGCTCGCGTGACGTTGACTATTTTGCGGTTGTCCTTTGAATATTGTCGCTGAGGATTATTACTAATGGTAATGACTGATGCCAGTGGATTACGGCCACCTTGATTGAACAATAGGCAGTGCACTCTACTTCCCGTTCCAGAATTTGCTTTGGGCCTTTGGAGTGCATTTTTCGCTTTTTCTTCTGGCATTAGATAAGCAACTGCCTCGGGTCGTGGAGTCAGTTAGGTCCCTAGGTCTCGGAAGACGCCTCTTCAGGTTACATCGAGTAACCTGCGAGCATCCGAGATAACATCGGAGCAATTCCTTACAAGAACAATGGTTGAGCTCCGTATGACCACATTATGGCCTCTAAATTTGACCAGTAATGTTGGACTATTTACACCATGATGTAGTGGGTACTATGTTCTACCACAATAACATCGAGGATGAGCATCCAACAAAATCTTTCAAGCTATTATCAGCCTGTCGGCAGCCACGGACGGATGGGCAGTCTGTCAGTGGATAGTGTCCGTGAGGGTTTAGCGAGTTCAAGGGACAGCGGTGCATGCAGTTCAGTTGTGAGTTGTGACTCAGTAAGCGATTCGATTGGACGGATCAGTTGTGTTTTGTTGAGAGTCTGTGCAAAAGCGTGTCAAGTGTTAACGTTTGCTCTACGCTAACCGCTTAGGGGACAAAGTGTGGTTTAACTGGGCTTCTCATTTATTACAATAAAAATGCAGATCGCGTCGCGCTTGTCACATGACACCAAATCGCATACATAGCGGTCAATCAGTGACCCCTTGGATGTTGTTGTCCGCGTTCTTTTTAGTGTTAAATGGTTGTAGTGTTGATAACTTGAAGCCAGCTCTTAAGAATTCCCATCCAGATAATGACAATGGGACACTATTGCAACCATATTGCACTAAGAATGCTGCCACCGTAATCACAGACTTTATCCTGCCTAAATTTCTACATGTAACAAACGTATATAAATGCATATTCCAGAGGAAACGCATATATTTTAAATTCTAAATCAAAAGTACACATTTTACTCTTGAAAAAATTATAATCTGTCATTCTTCGATCAGTAATTGCTTATTTTATTAAGTATCTGCAATCAATTTGTAATGTCAAAATGGATGTATGTTCCAGCATAACTCTGGAGCTTGGTGTGATAATTACGTACAATCTGAAAAATAGTATTGCAAGATTGGGCAGAGGTAACCTGAAGGAATAATAAATACCAAGACAGGTAGAATCAAACTATATTAGTGTCGAATTCATTGCTTTCAGGGTTGCTGAGAAGAATGATGGCCGTTTTCGATTCTGTTTAAGTCCGAATAGAACACCTCTGTCATTAAAGGAAAAGTTGGAAAAAGCATAATCGAATATTCAGGTTTGTTGAAATGAACAAATTGTCTCGAACTAATTTGTATCCAGTTTATACCACTCTACCCAGTTTATACCACTTGAATTCTCGAACTAGAGAGCGCAATGGCGGCCCTATGCGGTTCGCTACGAGCTAACAACATGCTCTAATAGTGGTAAGGTGCACGAGCTGTACTTGTATTGGTAAGAGATTGAGATTACCCATAAAGCAATTGGCTCAGGCGCGAAGCGGAAAGGACAGGGAACGCAGAAGAATACATGTCAGTGGGTTACGGTTATAAAATACATGATTTAAGCATGCCTATGCTTCAGGTAGGGGTTTTACATATTAGAATTTATGCTTCTTGTAACAGGTCGTTTATTGTTTATTTATTCTCTACCAACTATTTGAACCAAAGTGCATAATGGGTTAACCACTGTGGTGAATAATTGAAAACGTTGGAGGTAACTTTTATATGTTTGGTGTCCAATAGTATTTTGATTAGGAATGTAATTTAGTTTGAAATACTTGAAGGAGATGCCACTGCAAAGCTGAAGAAAATAACTGCTTTGTTGTGCATTTGAAGATCCTTAGCTATATGTTATCACACTTTTGTTCGGAAAAGGTTTCAAATACTCATTTCAACGTATAGCTGAATTCCAGGTTGGATTTGGTAGTGTTTTGGATCTGATGAGCTCTCTTTTTCTAACAACTTCTGCGTTGTACCTAATCCACTATAGACAAATTTGTTTGGTATATACTTTATCTAATTCTATTTGTCAGAGGATTGCTATGTTTAATTGTCTTAATGGTAAGAAGGCAGGTGCTTGTATTACTGTAAACACGTACGGTATGTGGGTTTCCAGTACACCATCTTATAGCTCTATCCATAGCAAACATTTGTGCATGAAGATTTGAAACTGTTGCTGCTGGGAAGGGCATCTTAGCTCTGGCTAATGAGTTTTGTTACGCCATTTCATGAAAATGTGTAAAGTGAACTGGATTTTACGCATTTAATTTGCCGAGAGTGATTTCTGAACGCGTGTTTCACTTAAATTACAGCCCAGTCGGAAATCAGCTGTCATTACGCGTTCCAATGATAGGGTATCAGCCGATAGCTTCAGGATGTGAGAAATATATTCACCGCAGGTGTATAGCCAGTTTCCTGACAGGATGCCAACGTCGGTGGGCTGTGCAAGTGTGGAGATAATTAGCACATGCCAATGACGTGTCGCGGTGTCGGCTTTTGGGTGCACTGCGTACACTGACCATGGCTAAAATCGTTAAGACATTCTGTATTTTGGTTTAACACTCAAATAATTGAGTATGTGGTAGGAGATGTATTCCATTCCATCCAGAAATGATATCAAGATTTCACTGGACAGCATGTCTTGGTTTCTAGAAAAAGGTTCTTATGTGATATGTAGCTCAAACCGAAATGTCACTTAATACAAAACTTAAATACTGGAGTTAACTATTTCAGAGTTATTTCTTGTTTGAATTTTCTAAAGTACGATCGGTTACGTTATCATTGCGTTCAATAAGAAGAGGAGCTAAACAATAAGGGAACAAGTGGGCAGGGCATTGAAAGAGCAGTCACATAAAGAAAACTTCAATTTCGAGCTACATTTACTGCTATAACTTCGGCGTGCCGTTGTACATTCTTACTATAGCCTCGCCCCTCACTCCTCTTTGATGGAATTGACGTGCATTGTCAACAAAACAGTAGCACGCGCCTCCAAGTAGGCTCACACCATGTAGTACTTAGTTTCTCAACTGGTAAGTCGTTGTTACTGTCTTCTTCCTTTTAGTTAACCAATGTCGATCGATTTTGTAAGATATGTGAATTCAACACATCAGTGTATTCTTTTTGTACAAGCTGTGATACTGCATAAATATGTTTTTCACATATAGTGAATATAGGCTTAAGTATCAAACATTTTCCTTGCTTTTGAATTTTCATTATGTTCGGCAGAAACCCAGCTGTAATTGACACGAGCCTCCATATTGCATATTTCAGACACTGGAATGAAATTCGGGAAAGTTTGAAAGATCTGTTTAAAATAGATCGATTAAACATTTGTACCAAAGTAGCTAAGACATTTTTAAATGTTCCTCTGGGACAGAAATTTGAATAGTTTTCATTGGAAACTGGAGGATTCAGGAGTTACATCTCAATTACTCCTATGCAAGGTGAGGTTTTAAAGCAATTTTCAGGATTTTAAGCAAATTGTTTTATCCACCTGAATGTACTGACTGTCCTTAAGCCAAACATCATGAGCACGAAATCTCAACTACTGAATCAAGTGTGCTAATGGTGAAGAATGGGAAGGGCCCACTTAAATTAACTGGTGTGATGACACTTTTAAATGAAAACCGGGTTATATCTACTTGACTGCATTTGTATGACTTCCTCCCCTCCCCCCAAATCCAAGTTACAGATGCCTCTTGCTTATTGATAAAGACCAGTATAATATGAAAATACTACAAATACAAAATATGCTATATATTTCGGAATTTTTTTTCTTTTACATTGGACGTCTATTCGTCTATATGTCGAAAGAGCTTAAGGAAGTAAGACTCAAAATAATTGGTTACATTTAAATGCTTGTTTTGAAGTACTTGTCAGATTTTTAAGCAAGTATTTTTATGCAAATCGCAATTTATACTCGAACTCGAAAACATTATTCTTATTCTGCTTACACATTTACTGTAACTCGTATCTTGGGTTCCACATATAGCGAAAGGAATGTGGCAGATATAATCTGCCATTAATGTACCTTTAAAAAGCAGATTGACAGCATCAAAGCGTTCGCATGCTGCCACAAGCAAGTGGTTCATTTATAACCTTTGACAAACCCCCTCTCTTATCTTAATACATGCTAAGATGAAAGGAACACGTGCTTCGTCTGAAGAACAGGCTGTTCTTTATCACATGTAAACGTTTTAGCACAACATAGTTACAACTTATATAGATTATACAAGTATGCAGTTTTATGTAAGAGGCATATTCTTGAATGGGCCTTGAGTTTACAATATTGTACCCAAAGTGCAGTACAAAGAAACATTCATTTCGTATATTAACATTAACTGATAAGTATTTCTTTAGTGGTATATTGGTCCTACAGGCTCTTTGGTGGGGGTGGGGGTGGGGGTTATAGAATTGGGCTTAATCAATATTGTCTGTGGATGTGGAATAGACAAGTCAAAAGATGGATTTTTTGACGATGAAAGTTCTTGAATGAGCTACTAGAGGCTTAATTCACACCTAAGCAACCTGTTGGGTGGATACTCTGATTCATTGTAACCGCAGCTGTAATAGATCTGTAATACGTTGGTGCGGAATCTCTGGGTCTTTTAGCTCCTCTGATGCATTTGATAGCTTTATACGAGTAGGAAGAAGTGTAAAGGTATTAAGGTTTCGCAGACCATGATGATGGTTCTCGTCTTTCTATCCAGTGTTCAGAATGTGCCGTATTTAGCAGTGGCGAACCGTGACTTTGAAAGCGAGAGAAGCTCCAAATAATAATTAAGAGACAATAATAACTCAAAGAACTAAGGCTACTCTTTAGTACTTCCCGTAGGGGAAGGGATCCGTCCCCTTCAGCTGCCAAAGTGCGGGCGCTGCGGACCCTTAGCTCTCGTGGTACCTCTGACGTTACTAGAGGAACCTCGGGCCGAACAGCCGAGCCCCTCCTTCGGGAGTTGTTCGGATTGGGATGGTCTCGAGGGGGGCAGTGTGTTCCCGATACCCGTGGGAGATTGGGTACGTCTTCGGACGGGGTTGGGGGAAGCCATTAAGTTTCCGGGTACTGGCCTGCTTAGCTAGTAGAAGGTGTGCTAGATCACCAGGCGGCCCCACCAAGGTCATATCGGTAGTCTTCACCTTGAGTGTTGACGCGCGTAAGTGGCGTATCCACTTCCGTCCCGTCTTGTGTCCCTAGGACCAGATGGGGGGGGGGCTTGTTAGGAAACTAGGTCTAGCCCTAATGGAAAGCCACACGGAGGATGCCGGGCGCCCTTTAAGGGACAGCTCGGATAACTCCCTGGTTGAAAGAGGCCCGGGTCTTGTTTCTACGGGTTCAAGGCTAATGGGAGTAGACCCTCTGGACTCAACTCTTTAGTACTCTTTCTATTGTACAGTCACATGTAGGTCCTTCCTGCATTATAAGACTGCTCACACTACAAGCAGAGCTTCGCTCTCCACTCAGACGTTCCAATTTTTCCCAGAGCTGGCCCACACCGCGTGAACTGTTAGCCTAATATGCAATTCACATACTTTTGCTAATAACTTAAAATTTCACAAGAATTCCGTATTTCTCACCAGTAAATACCAATCTACGTAAAATACTCTTGCTGAAGCTGTTGAAATATACCTCAAGTTGTATTTTAAAGTGCCCTATAAAACTGAAATAAGCTTTTCTTTACATGCTACAGAGACTTCACGTGACAAATATGTCGGTGCGTCCTAACTATCGAAGAGTTCCGATTGCTTCCCGAATACGAATATGGTATTCAAGATTACGAATGCGCGAATATAGAAATATTAAGTATTGAATGAGCTTACGGAATTTTAATCTAAACACTGACATATTGTTCGCAGCACCGCGGAACTTCGGGAATAAATGTTGAAAATATATCCAGAGCAAATAAAATACGATTTAGCATGTATTTTCTTGTTTTTCTTATTTTTTTCGGCCCAGTAAAGCGTTACAGTCAATTTCCGCACCAGGTATCCAGATAATCCTGTCTTCCTTATTCAGTGAGGTTATCAAAACTCCAGCTGATAGTATCATGTGGCGGTAATCTTATGAAAATCTTGATTCCTCCGAAAACAGGATTTTCAACGCGAGCCCCTTATTGTAAACCACTCTTCATCACTCGGAGTTGTTGGTGTAGGTGCAGCTTATAGAGTTAAAACTTAGAGGCATTCAGTACTCTCACCAGTAAGGTATGGCTAATGCTTACTTCTTGAGCAACTACTCTTTCCAGTAATGCGTATCATTCAGGATAGCATTCAACACAACCTTCTCAATGACACCGGATGTCGCTGGTGCGTGTCTAACAGAGAGCATCCTTGCAAGCGACGCTATTGTACCCAGACCTCTTTCAGTGTTTCGGAATGTATTTGTGGGTATATCTCCTGATATCGATGACCTTGCTTTGTAACTACACATTTGTGCAGTACATACAGAAGGATTGGCTCAATTTGTTCGTAGATAAGGCCTGGAGTGAGAAAACTGCAGCCAGGCTTACATCTACATACCACGGATTAAGGGGTACCATGTCTTCCAAAAAAATAAATGGCTAATGCATCTTAACAAGTTTGTTCAACCAAGACACAACTAAAAGTCACTTGATACCATACATTGATCAAAGCAGGTGTTTACATTGAGAACAATAGGTTAAATTTTCCTTCAGATTAAAGGTTTATCGATCAGAAAATGTGCTTCAGACACAATGGAACCCTTCTCCACTTCGCCATCACAACCAGAGCTTGTAAGGTGAATCAACTAATGGATCTGTTGGTTTTATTTTTGGGGGCATAGAATGTGGTCATAAGCAAACATTTTTGAAGTACATTAGAACCTCGTTTACCCCAGATCAACTGGAGGGAGAGTAGATCCGAGTAAAGAAGGGGGGAGGGGACAGGGTTATCCAGAGAATGAGGAAAAGTTATGAAAAAAAAAACAGGCGTCTATATTACCAAAATATTGTTAATGTAGTTTATAAATTACTATAGGCACATTAAAACACATACACATTATATACTGTAATAGCATATGCATTTGTACCGTACTACAAGCTAGTCTGTAGTAAAAAAGCAGCAAGCTTCTGCTGTCTCAGTTTAGTGTATCACTTATCTCACATCCGCTTTAACATAAGAAGTTCATTTGTCTTGACTCTCAAAATAAGGCATCAATTTCTCTATGTTTGTTACTGCTTGTGTGTGGGTCATAACAGCAGTGAGCTTCTGTTGTCTCAGTTTAGTGAATCACTTATCTCACATCCGCTTTAAAATTAAAAGTTCATTTGTCTTGACTCTCAAAATAAGGCATCAATTTCTCTATGTTTGTTACTGCTTGTGTGTGGGTCATAACAGCAGCGAGCTTCTGTTGTCTCAGTTTGGTGTATCGCTTATCTCACATCCGCTTTAACATTAGAAGTTCATTTGTCTTGACTCTCAAAATAAGGCATCAATTTCTCTATGTTTGTTACTGCTTGTACGTGGGTCATAACAGCAGTGAGCTTCTGTTGTCTCAGTTTAGTGAATCACTTATCTCACATCCGCTTTAAAATTAAAAGTTCATTTGTCTTGACTCTCAAAATAAGGCATCAATTTCTCTATGTTTGTTACTGCTTGTGTGTGGGTCATAACAGCAGTGAGCTTCTGTTGTCTCAGTTTAGTGAACCACTTATCTCACATCCGCTTTAAAATTAAAAGTTCATTTGTCTTGACTCTCAAAATAAGGCATCAATTTCTCTATGTTTGTTACTGCTTCTGTGTGGGTCATAACAGCAGCGAGCTTCTGTTGTCTCAGTTTAGTGAACCACTTATCTCACATCCGCTTTAAAATTAAAAGTTCATTTGTCTTGACTCTCAAAATAAGGCATCAATTTCTCTATGTTTGTTACTGCTTGTGTGTGGGTCATAACAGCAGCGAGCTTCTGTTGTCTCAGTTTGGTGTGTCGCTTATCTCACATCCGCTTTAACATAAGTTCATTTGTCTTGACTCTCGCAATAAAACATCAATTTCTCTATGTTTGTTACTGCTTGTACGTGGGTCATAACAGTAGCGAGCTTCTGCTATCTCAGTTTAGTGTATCGCTTATCTCACACCCGCTTTAACATTAGAAGTTCATTTGTCTTGACTCTCGAAAAATAAAGCATCAATTTCTCTCTGTTTGTTACTGATTGTGCGTGGGTCATAACAGCAGCGCGCTTCTGCTGTCTCAGTTTAGTGTATCGCTTATCTCACATCCGCTTTCACATTAGAAGTTCATTTGTCTTGACTCTCGAAATAAAACATCAATTTCTCTATGTTTGTTACTGCTTGTACGTGGGTCATAACAGCAGCGAGCTTCTGCTGTCTCAGTTTAGTGTATCGCTTATCTCACATCCGCTTTAATATTAGAAGTTCATTTGTCTTCACTCTCGAAATAAAACATCAATTTCTCTCTGTTTGTTACTGATTGTGCGTGGGTCATAACAGCAGCGAGCTTCTGCTGTCTCAGTTTAGTGTATCGCTTATCTCACATCCGCTTTAACATTAGAAGTTCATTTGTTTTGACTCTCGAAATAAAGCATCAATTTCTCTATGTTTGTTACTCCTTGTGCATGAGTCGTAACTATAGCTGGTTCATCAACTCTGTCTGAATCGGAATACTATGCATTTTCATTTTCAGTAACACTGTATGATGCAATTGTGTCTTACTCGGTAATCGGTTTATAACCTCCGTCATTGTCAATGTCTTTTTCATAAACATCGGAACAGACGTCGATATTTTAAGAAATCTCTATAAAATCTCCTTCCACACTTATTTTTTCTTCTTCAATCTTGTTTTCTGGCAAGTCACATACACCAGGCCAAAACTTTTTCCATAACTTTATCAGTTTCTTTTCCAAGCTGGTCTCAACCAGGTGGGGTAAGTGCCTACCGTGAATAGCAATTTACGTCTGTAAAAGAAGTCTACTTTTACTACGCTAAACAGCAATTGTTTTTTTCTACTCCAAAACGTGTCCTGGTTATCCGGACGTCTTTACTCGACAAATTGCAGTGCTGCATTATTTATAGCAGTCGTAACGATTACTTAGTACAGATGTACTAAATAAATGTTGCTCATGTGAGATTAATATATTTCCGCACGAATGTTCATTTGGATTTTGCTATCCATGTTGACAGAAGGGTGTTTATGCAAGTCCATATCACATGCTGCCCAACCTATTTATTTGGATTACATGGAGTTATATATCTTGTACTTGTATGCCATAATAAATGCTGACACCAGGAAGAAATACATATGTTAATAAAGTGCGAATAATGTTAACTAATAACTCTTATTGAGTTTGGGATTTGGGAATACTTGAAAAATGTAATTATAAAAGTGCACCCAGAAGGTTCTGGCAATTCCAGAAATAGAGTTTGCTTGCTCACGATGCTGCTTGTGGATATTTCCAAATGAGACGTTGCCTTGATATTTGAAATGCAAATTTGCAATTGGAAACATTCCCCCTGGAGGTAAATGCTGAACTGAACATTGTGCACAGAACATTTGGTACGAAGAGGTGAAAAAGGAAGCAAACGAAAACTGGCAGACGGAGAAGAAATCAATGCCATATTTACCCTAGGGTTTCTCGAAATGAAAGCTCTGAAAGGTAATTTCTCATCTAGGTGCTTGCACCACTTCATTGCTCTGCAAAATTGAACGTCTGGCCTCTTGCCTGATGCTTTTTATAACGCTGGATTTGCTATGACGTGCCTTTATCCAGAAAACAAAGACATACGAAGTGCAGCTGTTAGACTGCGGTTTTTGCAGACTCCATTGTTCCCATATCTGGGAAGTCGAGACGGCTTCCACAGCGATCTCGTTTTAATGACGTTTGCCTTGCTCGAGAGTCGAATGTAGGTTTCCAGAGTCATTTGGAAATTCATTTGGAATACCAGTGTTTGCACAGCAAAATTGCAGCGTTACAAGCAGAATATGGAAGCAAACATGGTAAGACTTGAAATCATTTTACATGCACATTCTTCAACCTAGATATACCGGGTTCAATCCTCGGAAGCTGTTAACAAGCCATTCCTTATCTTACGCCCAGTCTGTAGGCATGAAAGTGGCAGGGACTTACAGGAGAGCAGAGGATTATGTAATAGTCGGAAAATATGGAATACCGAATTTCGGCTTTGATTGCTGCTGCTATCACGTGAGAAAGTCATGAAGTAGTTAAGAAAGATTCCCATGATGCCCTGCACTGACACTTGACAGCTTGTTTTTCATTTTGCTCACTACACAAAGTGTTTTGTATTGTTCAAAAGCTTTTGTTGAAAAAATATTCAACCATTTTAACCCACTAGTACACATGTGACTTGAACATTGATGTTAAGCGTAAGGTACACTAAAATATCTACTGTTATGCTAGACTTGGTCTATGACCTAGGCTTATAAACATTTGTTTATACATGTTTGGCCTATTTTAAAGCAGTGTTTCATGTTTTATGAAATCGAATTAATTTTTCAATGTTTTAAACCACCTATTCCATAATACCCTCATCTCATCTCAGCTCGCTGCCTTTTTTTACTGTCGACTAGTTTCTAGTACAGTACAAATACATAGGCTATTACAGTGCATACAGTGTATGAGTTTTTAGGTGAAAGTATGTCGATGGTGATTTCTAAATTCCATTGAAAATATTTCAGTGATGTACATTTTTTTATCGTGTTTCTGTCATTCTCTGGATGATCCGGATTTTCGTTAATTCTGATTGGCCCTGGACCCCGTTGATGTGGGTAAACGAGGTTCTACTGTAATGAGATTGATGGTTTGTTTTTGAGTTATACTGTTCAGGAACCTTCAAAACGTGTATTTCCACTGAAATCTCGTATTACGTTATAGAGAAAGAAAACAATTACAATAAAGCTGTTATTTCCAGCAAAATAAATTAATTGTGCACATGTCTGGTAAATGACTGCCTACAGAGTGTCCGTGTATACCTACAAGGATGTACAGTGCAAAGCGCAGTCAGGTAATGTCCACTCTTGTTAGCGGTGGGGTATTTTTTGTTTTGGGGGGAGGTGCTCTACTCCAGTCTGTTTAATAGAAGCCATGGAATTAATTGCAGCTGTCGGCACAAGGTGTTCACCGGCTTCCAGAGGACGCGACATGTTCTCCCTAGTAGCACGTGCAGACCTGCAATGCTCAGGCGTTTTCTTCTAATGACTTCACTTGTGTCCCTTATGTTCCTATAAAATATTGTACTAAGTTACTATAGCTGCATAGACGCTGATCTAATGATTAAGTTCGCGAGTTCAAACCCGGTCTAGACCTATAGCCAAACCCCATATCGCTTGATTTACTGACACGTAAAATAACTCCTTCGGGACAAAATTCGGGCACATTGTATTGATATGATCCTGGCAATGTGCGGCGTCGTTAACATGCAGAATAATACCTTTTACCTTCTCTACTGCGTTTGGTAAGTAGGGCAACTATAGTTTTCCACCACAAAATTCGATACCGAAAACATATATAATAAAAATTACATGTCTAAATATACAACATTAAGGCACTATTAAGATTGTAATTAAACCAAGGTGTCTGTGGAACTGAAACATTAAGTTTGAACAGAAAAACAGATAGGGACAATATAGGAAAACAACTTAAAATTATTTGAAAAAATTTAGGTCCACAAGTCGTAGGTGAAGAATACAGACTTGCAAGTAAAAAGGAAATAAAAAATATACAGACATCCATAGTGATATTAGGAAACGAAGGTTAAAATTGTATGAACATATCAAACCTCATATTAACCTCAGATACTTCAAATCATGGAATTTTACGAAAATGTAAGTAAGCACAAATAGACACTAAGGCATGGATTGGTGATTTAAAAATGATTTAAAATTGGCAGGAATTACTCAAGACGATATCCTAGACAGGGGCGTCTTTAGAATGAAGGTATATAAGTGGCAGGAGGACAAACCGAAGAAAAAGACTGCAACAACGTGGACAGACGAGAGAAAGCAAGCCCACAGCCAAAGAATGAGACAACCTTGGATTTATGGAACAGCTAAGAAACGTCTCTAAAAGGGCTCACTCGCAAACAACAATAGCAATAATAATAATAATAATAATAATAATAATAATAATAATAATAATAATAATAATAATAATAATAATAATAATAATAATAGATAGTAGCAATAGAGTGGGTGGTGAAGTTATATACACTGTGCAGAAAGCCACTAACTGGTTTGCAAAGCCTGGAATCGATGATGACACGCCAAGAACATCTGTTTACATTATTAACGAGTTTGCGATGCGATAGACTTTTGCATTAGATTGGAAAGCCCGCTCCGTTCTTGACACGGAAGATTACTTCATATAACCAAGTCGATGAAGATGTTATCAAAGGATTATTCGCTCCCAAGGGGATATCTCCCCTAGCATGAAACTGATGTGGCGAATAATGAGCGAAGTTGGAAGTGACTGGGAAATGCGATGGTTGGTTTCTCGTAGACAATGTGATGTAGAGACCTCTTCTGGAGTTGAACGAACCAGACACGCTCTTGAGCCATCTTCCCATCCGGTACACTCCTGGTCATTTACTTTCTCTCAGAGGAAGTATTAAATTCAACCCAGAAACTCAGATTGCAAATTGTGGCAGCTCTACGCGTCCCAGGGAAAGAAAATTATTCTGCTTCTACATAAAATTGTATACTTTTTCTTAACATATATGTGTAATCAATGAACCTTAACTGAAGACAGGCACAGTGGGAAGACTTCCTCACAGGAATTAAGAAGAATCATTTATGCACATTTTTTCTAGTCAAATCTAACTTGTAACATTTGAAGAAGTGTTTATTTTATGAAAAACTGGTACTTCTAGCGATTGACAGAAGTCCTAAATAATTTGCACTTAAAGAAATGCTCTTTATTTTGGCATTATTATAAATGCTGAAACCATTTACTCATAGAATTATTATGAACATAAAGTTGCAAAAATTGTTACGCCTCTGAATGAAGTTGCCAAAAGGAAAAACTGAAATTACATCATTTTATGTCCTGTTACAATAGAACTCAATTTCGGTTAACTAATGCTGGATATCTCCATCTCAACATTTAATGAATTCCTTCCAGCTGTTAAAAACAAAGATCCACATGCCTGACTGGAATAAACTTCCAGTCAATCACACCCATTACTTTGGGACCCAACTGATTTTTTTATGATGACTTTGGCAGGTGGCGGGATCAAGCTACTGTTTCGAGACATCAAGGTTCGTTAATGTATCCATTTTTCATCACAAGGGGGGCCGCGCTATGGCTCAGTGGTTAGACCGCTTGGCTCACCAAGGCGGCCCGGGTTCGATCCCAGGCGACCGCAAAGTGAGATTTGTGGTGGACAACACGGCGTTGGGGTGGGTTTTCTCTGGGACCTCCGGTTTCCCCCGTCATCTCATTCCACCAGTGCTCCATCTTCATCTCATGTATCATCAGTGTCACCGCCTGCGGTGCCATATGTAGTAAAAGCGGGCGTTAAACACTACACATTCATTCATCACAAGGGACAATTCTGCTGACAAATCTATCAGCCATGGGATTACGGATAATCTGACGACAGACATACACTCTCTACATTCAGCCGGTTGAGGTGTAAGTTCACGAGGTACAGATGTACAGCTTATGTGATTTTCCAAGTGTCTTAATGTGGCGATATATGGTATCTTTTGATGTACAAAGTTGTTCTGAAAGCCTACGGATACTCTTTTGCAGCTTTTCTTGCAAACATTGGCCTGTATCCTCAAAATTCCATACTTCAGGTCTTCCAGAACTGGTAAATCTTTAGTGTTTTCATCTCCATTGGTGAAACGTTGGAACCATTGTTGTGCCACACGCTCACTAACGACATCTTCCACTTCACATATTCTTCGAGCTGCGGGAGCGACTTTATAATCCTGTTTCCAGTAGTATTTTAGAAGGACTCTAAGTTCAAACTTTGTTATTTCCGTTTTGTGGTTGTTTATTAACAACTGAAGACTGAGACATGCTCGCAATGTACGCAACATTAGCCATGGTATTCTATAAATAGCATTACAAGCCAAGGAAATCCAATAAATTTTCCAAAAAAAAAAACCGACTTTACTTATGAGACTAATAATTGTTAGTGATATAATCTGGTGTGTGGCTGTGTCAGGAAATCAATTTTCAGCACAGAGTGCTGGAATGTTAATTAAAATCGCCAGAACTATTTTTGAAAAGAAAAGAAAAAAAGCAAGAATTCCAGCATACAAAGATTATTTTGCATTTGCACAGTTGTCTTGAATATCTTTAGGTCCATCTTTAGAAGACACTGAGCTTTTATTTATCGAAGTTTAATTTATTGGGTTATAAATTATGATATTCACACATGTGTGCTTGACTTCTTTCTTAGATTGCTTTTTCGATTCAGGGAGCCTAAAAACATTCATTTCCGGTGTAATGTGCTCATCCTTTTGGGGAGGGGTGAGTATATCCTCTGCTTGCAAGTACTAGTGAGTATACATGATACGTAAAGCTTTTCGTGAAATGTTCTCTGGATTGCAGTGTTTGCACAGATGAGCTACCAAAATGTAGGTAGTTTATTGTGGTTGATGCTTCTCGTAAATCTGCTGTAGTACCAGGATTCTTTCTCGTTGAACTTACAAGAACTCTGTAAATTTTACCCCTCGGTATGAAACAAAGCCTTGAACTCTGTTATCCTTGAACATGCGGGACACGCCCCAAACTTAGCTGATATAAAGCGTTAAACAGACAGCTCTGGTATGTCTGTGTCTGTTAAAACGCTGGAGAAGACAAATGTGTGCAGGTTTTAACCTCACCAAACGCTTGCCTGCAGGTTCCATTTATAGCACCCACAACATTTTTCACGTTCTCAACACTTCGTCAGGCTGCCAAGTCCACAAACACGCAGCCATCGTCGGCTGAGAAACATCGCACGTGCTGTACCCAAACCTTACATATAAACAAACAAAAGGATGGTGCTTCCATGCGGACCATTGACAACACACACTGAAGATGTCCTTCCTCAATCATTGAGCACCTACGCTTTGACCATATAGTAGTAATTTGCAACAAATATATAATCTCGATTTTTTAAATTAACGTCCTCCAACATTGATTCATCTCGGACAATGAATGAACAGACATTCATCTTTCAGTATAAAGGAGAAACTCCAGCGTTAAGTCATATCGGACGATGAATGAAGTGATGCTCAAATGAGTACAGGATACATAGAACTTAAAGTTACCAGACATTCATCTTTCAGTATAAAGGAGAAACTCCAACGTTAAGTCATATCGGACGATGAATGAAATGATGCTCAAATGAGTACAGGATACATAGAACTTAAAGTTACCAGACATTCATGTTTCAGTATAAAGGAGAAACTCCAACGTTAAGTCATATCGGACGATGAATGAAATGATGCTCAAATGAGTGCAGGGTACATAGAGCTTAGAGTTACCAGACATTCATCTTTCAGGATAAGAGAAAACCTCCAACGTTAAGTCATATCAGACGATGAATGAAATGATGTTCAAATGAGTACAGGATACATAGAGCTTAGAGCTACAAGACATTCATCTTTCAGGATAAGAGAAAACCTCCAACGTTAAGTCATATCGGACGACGACTGAAATGATGTTCAAATGAGTACAGGATACATAGAGCTTAGAGCTACAAGACATTCATCTTTCAGGATAAGAGAAAACCTCCAACGTTAAGTCATATCGGACGACGACTGAAATGATGTTCAAATAAGTACAGGATACATAGAGCTTAGAGCTACAAGACATTCATCTTTCAGGATAAGAGAAAACCTCCAACGTTAAGTCATATCAGACGATGAATGAAATGATGTTCAAATGAGTACAGGGTACATAGAGCTTTGAGTTACCAGACATTCACCTTTCAGGATAAGGGAAAACCTCCAACGTTGAGTCATATGGGACGATGAATGAAATGATGTTCAAATGAGTACAGAGTACATAGAGCTTAGAGTTATCAGACATTCATCCTTCAGGATAAGTGGAAACCTCCAACGTTAAGTCATATCGGACGATGAATGAAATTATGTTCAAATGAGTACAGGGTACATAGAGCTTTGAGTTATCAGACATTCGTCCTTCAGGATAAGGGAAAACCTCCAACGTTAAGTCATATCGGACGACGACTGAAATGATGCTCAAATGAGTACAGGGTACATAGAGCTTTCAGTTACCAGACATTCATCTTTCAGGATAAGGGAAAACCTCCAGGTTAAGTCATATCGGACGACGACTGAAATGATGCTCAAATGAGTACAGGGTACATAGAGCTTTCAGTTACCAGACATTCATCTTTCAGGATAAGGGAAAACCTCCAGGTTAAGTCATATCGGACGATGAATGAAATGATGTTCAAACGAGTACAGGGTACATAGAGCTTTGAGTTACCAGACATTCATCTTTCAGGATAAGGGCAAACCTCCAGGTTAAGTCATATCGGACGATGAATGTAATGATGTTCAAATGAGTACAGGGTACATACAGCTTAGAGTTATCAGACATTCATCTTTAAGGATAAGGGCAAACCTCCAGGTTAAGTCATATCGGACGATGAATGAAATGATGCTCAAATGAGTACAGGGTACATACAGCTTAGAGTTATCAGACATTCATCTTTCAGGATAAGGGCAAACCTCCAGGTTAAGTCATATCGGACGATGAATGAAATGATGCCCAAATGAGTACAGGGTACATAGAGCTTTGAGTTACCAGCCATTCCTCTTTCAGGATAAGGGCAAACCTCCAGGTTAAGTCATATCGGACGATGAATGAAATGATGTTCAAACGAGTACAAGGTACATAGAGCTTTGAGTTACCAGACATTCATCTTTCAGGATAAGGGCAAACCTCCAGGTTAAGTCATATCGGACGATGAATGAAATGATGTTCAAACGAGTACAGGGTACATAGAGCTTTGAGTTATATTTAGGTTCATCTGTACAAACAGGGTCTGTGTCGAAGTATTATGTGTTTATAAACTACTGTAGTGATCAAAGTTTTGACACAGATAGAGAAATTTAATTTTAGATTGCACCAAATAACAAATGAATTACAGCTTCGTTAATGGTAACAGTTACATGGAGCCGTTAATGCACTGTAACTGTGACACTTATAACCGTTGCCCGAAAATAGCCTTTTTTTGTAAGATCCCTAGCATCCATAACCTACATTACTTAGTGAATCTTGATGTGTTACGAGCCGTTAGTTTCTCTACCTGCATTTCATTTGTTTTTACTTATCAGTTAGAACCCGGATTGTTAAGCGAAATTGCATGTAGTATACTTTTCATATATTTATAAAGATATACAAGAATGACAGTGCTGTATTGAATTATCAACGTTTACCGGACTAGTTTTTAAATCAAAATTTGTTTTACCGATGATAAATTGCTATTCTCAGTAGGTACATTACTCGAATTCTCTTGCCAGTGGAGGATTTCATTGCGCTCATCCCACCTGCCAAGTGTAAGAGACCTTATTGTAAGAGATTGGCCACATAACAAATAGTTATTCGTTTTGCCTGTTTTGTGCATATTTGCATACGCATTTTACTGCATGAGTATATGTATACACACCGGGGCTCTAGTTATTACTGGCATGTTTTTTTTTTCTTTTTTTTAACTCATTTATTGATCGATCAGCGCATCTGCGCTCTACAGATCATCGATCATAGACATTATTTACATACATGATACAATGAATAACAATGAAATGAGGAAAGCCCAATTGCCCCCCCCCCCAATAAGTAGGTACATTATTGTTTTAATTATTTAAGAAAATCTTGTTGTGAGAGCTGATCCAGTGGTAGACGACACTTGATGCGGGTTGGAAAGCTGGATTTTCTGCCAAGGTAATAGTGAATGGCTCCTGAGACGTGTCTTAGGTTGCTGTAGAACTTTTTGACTTGTGAAGAAATTGACTGTGAATGATGCTGATTCCAGTTTCTCTATATAGTTGACTATTTCTGACAAACCATGGTGCATTTGTTGAGTTTCGTAACACTTTGTTTTGAAATGTCTGGATACGTTTGATTTCGGAAGGACTGGTTCCTCCCCAGACAGGGCAGGCATATAGTAGGAGTGGTCTTAATAAAGTCGTGTAGAGTAGTGTGCAGTTTTTTAATTTGACTGAAGAACTTCTGTTGAGAAGACGGTAGAGCTTAGCCAGTCTTGCTCGAGCTATGTGTTGTTTCCATGTGAGTCGTCGATCCACGAGTATGCCGAGGTATTTTGCTGTTTCAGTCTCAGTTTTCCAGGGTATAGGTTTCACTGGGAGTCTTACTGGTGGAGGATAGTCCGGTCTGCATAATGTAAAGATCATTGCTTCACATTTTTGCTGGTTGAGCGAAATACGCCAGTTATCAAGCCAGGTTATAATTAAGTTTAAAGCCGCTTGAAGATGATTTCTGGCGGTGTGGATATTTCGATGTGTTGCGAAGATTTCTGTATCATCCGCTTACATATCAATTTGAGCTGTAGACATTGCAGGAATATCAGAGGTGTACAAGTTGAATAGAACTGGTCCCAGGATAGATCCTTGAGGAACGCCTGCTGTTAAAGGTTTGCTTGGAGTGAAAAAACCATCATTTGACGTGGAGGCATCATCTTGATTGAGTTCTTCGAACGGGCGTTTGTGAACTAACTTGGGTGGATGTAAGGCTGAACGAGATGCAGTAGCAGTATCCACATAATTGATAGAATGTTAACTTGATAAGGTTTGTTCTTGTTGATTAGATTGCATGATGTTAGCAATTAGACAAAAGACAGTCTGCATTGCAGACAACTGACGTTCTGCTTCTCTAACAAAACAGCAATGTTTCGAAGAGAGCTAATCAAATGAAATTAAATATATAATAAATAATGCGTTTTATGCAACGCACAAAGTTCCTAACATTTACACTTAAAGTTGAAGGTTTAATGATAACTTCTATAAGCGAAAATTACTTACAGGTTTAGCTGGTTGTGAAATATTACACTTTTAATATCACTGAATAACACTATTAAAAGCTTTTCTCACCGCCTCCTGCAATCAACCTACTGGCATGTTGAAGCGATAAGAAAGTCAGTTGTATGCATTCCCTTCCTGAGAGAGAAGTGGCCAAGTGTTACAGACTGTGTAAATACGACATTGCAATTATAAAATAAATTCAGATCTTAATTTGTCTATATTTAATAACGCTCAAGTAGCTGCTCAGAAAAAAGCCACAAGGTCTTTACACCCTCTCGGTAGGTCGTCATTTACACATGCGTTTTTGTGCCACATAGATAATATGTTGTCTTGGTTTGTGTACGCTTCAAAAATTCAAAAACTTCTGCATCAATTTAGTTCAAATTTTGACACGATATACAACCCGCTTCAAAGATTCTTTTTATGTGTTTATTGCATATGTGACATACCTGCGAACGCAAGCAAACAGGTTTTTCAAGGGCCAAAAAGATTGGTTGAAGATGCACACGCCATCTCCAGCCCTAGCCTTTAATTCTATTCGTTTGTTCTCTAAGAGAGATTTGATATAGTGTTTTGTTATTGTTAGTTTTTCGCTATCTTGGTGTACGAAGAGAATGAAGTTGTACTAGTAGACATCCTGTTATTTTAATATAGTAATAACCGCAGTCTGACGTAAATATTCACCTTAATCGAGGTGCTTTTGTGTGATCGTGTAGTGATTGAGCTGCGCTGTTCGATAAAGCCCGCCACAAGAAGCAGCAATTTCCCAAAGATGCAACTGTCCACAAACCTGGTATGTTTATCTACACTCCAAAAGCCGTTTTCTTCTCTTCTTTTTTACTTTTTGTTTCCCCCTCTCTTCCTTCGAATTTAGAGTTTGTAGCAATAGCACAACACGAAGAGATCCATACCAGCTGTCGAAACAGCCTCGTAGAGCTCATTTCTCAAGAATTCAGAGCGCGACATGTCGCATGCATAAATAGATCATTCATTGTTGTGCGACAGGAAATGGCATGCATAAAATATGAGGTATGAACCAAGTTACCATATACATCAGTTGGCACCCGTAGCATAATGAACCAATTATGTAGTCCTTTCTTCCCCCTGACATCACTGATCAAAGTGTTTAAAGGGTGTTCGGGGCTAGGGAAGCCGAAGCAGTGAGCCTGATAGAGGAATCAGGGTTGAGGGGCCAGCCCAACGTCTGGGATGAGAGCAAGAGGTATGAGGGTATGAGGGTGAAATGAATGATAAGAAAGAATGATGATGGAGCAATTGGTGGAATAATGGTATACGAAACCGGAGGCCCCTGAGAAAACCCGCTCCAGCGCTGAATTGTCCACCAAAAACCTCACTTTGCAGCCGCCTTGGTGAGAGTCGAGGGTCTAATCACTTGGCCATGGCAGGACTTTTCTTTTTAGAAGATATTGTAGTATTTTAAGCAACCTTGACATTATAAACTACCATATAAGGGACTGGAACTCATGCACCACGTATGTGTATGATTATTTTATTTTACAACTAATATAGAGTAATGAACACTAATTAAGGTTGCAGATAACTTAAGAGCTTAGAATTACCTGACATTTATCTTTCAGGATAAGAGAAAACACGCAAAAAATGCCCGCCTCAGTAGCGTGCTGGTAGCGTGTCTGCCTCACGCACAAGAGGTCCCGAGTTTAAATCTCGGTCAGGGTGAGTTACCTGGATAAGGTTTTTTCCGGGGTTTTCCCTTATCCTGAAAGACGAATGTCGGGTAACTCTAAGCTCCGTGGACCCCGGACTCATTTAAGCATCATTTCATCCATTCCTTTCATCGTCCGATATGACTTAACGTTGGAGGACGTAAATTACAAAAAAAAGAAAAACGCAAAAAATGAAATGTGTAGTGTTAAACGCCCGCTTTTAGTACATGCGGCACCGCAGGTGGTGGCACTGAGGATACATGAGATGAAGATGGAGCTCCGGTGGAATGAGTTGGCGGGAGAAACCGGAGATCCCGAAGAAAATCCGCCCCAGCGTCGTGTTGTCCACCAAGAATCTCATTTTGCGGGCGCCTTGGGGAGAGTCGAGTGTTCTAACCGCTCAGCCACGGCGCGGCCTCCCGAAAAAAAACACCTTATCAAGATAACTTACTCGGAATGAGACTCGGGACTTGGTACCTCTTGAGCGTGAGGCAGTCACGCCACCACCTACGATGCACTTTTTGCTGGGAATTAATTGTCCTTCCATCTAACCCTCAGTATTAATAAGCTGCCCTATGCTCGCTTACGTAAGTATGTATCACGTATTACGTACTTCTATCCCCCTACATGGCAAGGCGCCCCATAATTCTGAATGTCATTTATTAAATCCCAGTAATGGATTGTAATGACGTGACGTTTATCTTGGTAGTGTACATCAGAAGCTTCTCTGAATGCTAAAACTCATCACGCTGACGTCAGTGTCCTTATTTGTGATTGGCGGAACGTGTTCAAAAGCCACGGAAGAGGAAGTGAACGAACGCACTTTTCACTGAAGTGTGCCGGATGGAAGCCATAGGTGCACTTCTCCGAACGTGCGACGTTGCCTGCTCTAGGAGATCCCGCTATGAATGAAGCTAATTGCTGCGGACCATTCAACTGCAACAATTGCCTTTGGCCATTGCATTCGTCTGTGTTGTTATCAGCGTCATCGCTCGTTTATCGTCGTCTAAAGGCGGATTCACTAAATAAGACATATCAAAGTTATCTGATGCTAAGTATTATATTGTGCGTCACTTCCTGTTTTGGACGAGGTCGTTAAGACGCAGACTCGTGACCGAGAGGTCCACGATCAAATCCAGCCAGGACCATCATGTTATTAACTAATTATACATGGTATAACTGCTATACAAGTAGAAAACGTGGATATAAGCATTAAATAATTTAGAAAAATAATTTTAATATATTTTTAAGGAGCATTCGTTTTTAAAGATGTTTCTATTCATACAGTAAAACCTCTAAAACGAAACGCGATCTTTCTGAATTTATTTTCCGTTTACACAGTTTTCCATCATACAGAGGGTTCTGTTTGAATACAAAGAAATTACGAAATAGTCGCACAGGTTTACAATGAAGGAATAATATAGAATGAAGTGTAAATTATAATAGGCTTTTATGTATCTCTACTATATTTTGAACTTACATAGAGTAACTATAGTTAACCGCCTAGTTTGTTTTCAATTTTCCCTTTCCAATCTTCAACTGTCTGCATATCAACATCATTTGCTTCACCACACACGGCACTCTGAACAATGTTATGCCGATGTTTGAAACTCGAGGCATCCAATGGAAGCTCGGAAATTGTCTGATTGTCTTGTTGTCTCTAAAGCTTGAGTCTGAAGTAATGGTCCAGAAATGGGAATTCCTTTAGCGCGCGCATTAACAAACTACTCGAACACAGCACGATTTAGCTCGTCATACTGTGTAGATTTTGTGATGTTTCACATGCCCTTCTACTCCCTTTAGTAATCCGTCTTTAATTTTTATGTTTTTCAGATCTCAGTTTTCCCCATTTTATACAACACAGTTAATTATTTAGCTGGACATTTGTTCTTTTCGTGTTCTTCAATAACCTTATTTTTTGTCCTACAGTAATGTCTTATGTTTAGAACTCATTTTACAAACATACAAACTATGTTTTTAAAAATTACCAAAGTTCAGTTTTCTTCCACTCGTACTTGATCACTTGTAACAAGGAAACTGAGAATGAACACATTACAAAACAGTTGTAGCCTTACCATGTGTGTTTGGAAGAGAGCTGAGAGAGCTAATGGTTTGTTTTCCCTTTTCCTCGAAGGATTGTTTATAGTTTACAGTATTAGACATGAAACTTCGGTGCAAGTACAGTCGCCCTCAAAATGATTACACTTTTTTAAAATACGTACGTTGTAACATATTGCACAAAGTAATTAATCAGTATATTTACGCAAACTGTTCCAGAAAAGTATTTGTTTCCGTGTGAGGCAGTTTTCCGGCTAGAATGTAATTTTACATGGGCAATGGCACCGATCCGAAATTTATTTACCGTTTTTCCAGGTTTCCGGCATATAAGGCAGGTTTACTGTATTTAGTTCATTGCAAATGAAGATGGCTTCAAGTCTATGGCTCCACGCAAATATAACAGTAGCAAATGAAGGATTTCAACGCGAAAGTTGGAAAACGACCTCTCTCATCTTTATTTTGCGAATTTTTTACTGTTTTACTTTTCAATCTACGTCCCCCAACGTTGTCATATTGGACGATGAGTGAAATGACTTTCAGATGAGTCCAGGATAAATAGAGCTTAGAATTACCATGCTACGAGGGGTAGTCTAAAGTTTTAACTATCACTTCGAAAAAATAAAGTTAAGTCATTAATTAATAATCATTTTTTCTTCTTTCTATTCGTGAGTCTCGAAACACGTATTTCTAATGATATCCGGTAATAGAATTTGTTTTGTTTTTTTTTTCCTTTCCAATTTACGTCGTTCAACGTTAAGTTATATCGGACGGTGAATGAATTGGGTGAAATGAGGCTCAAATGAGTCCGAGGTCCATGGAGCTTAAGAGTTACCCGACATTCGTCTATCGGGATAAGGAAAAAACCTTATCCAGGTAAGTTGCCCTGACCGAGATTCAAACTCGGGAACTCTTGAACGTGAGGCAGATACGCTACCATCTACGCTACCGAGGCGGGCCTTATAGTTCTTGCAGCAAAGTAAAAGTGACATAAAATGGCAAAAATTGATTTATTGAATATGCTTTTTCATAATATGGAATCGATGTTTACGATTGCTGCAGTAGTTAAAATATATGTCATCCGGGTAATTGCAGTCGTTTGTAGAAGTGGACTAGGGAAAAGTTGCATGACAGCTACTGCTAGAATTTCTCTTTGTATACATTTAGAATTATTAGATTATTTCTGTCACAGTTTTATTCCTTGCCGGAACTAAATTTATTTCCATCCTATTGGTCTACTTTTTTTTCTCTGTGGGGAAACGATTTTTGCTCTTTTCGTCGTGGAGTAATTAATCAATGTGTTACAGTTCTCTGCTTCCGAAGGAGTTAATAAACGAGTTTTGATTCCAACGTGTAATTAAATGCAGAAAGAGTACATTAGTTGCGCTACCCACGCTCTGATAACGCCGATGCACAGGAAAGGAGTCGTTACAAGGACCTTAAATAGCTTGTCCGAACATTCGGCATATTCCTTAACCGTAACAACCCCGTTAAATAGAGGTGACATACTTAAGGAGGCTTTGCTTTAAATGATACAAGACGGCTTTTATCCTTGGACCATGTTTAGATCTATTCGTTACTATGACTTCTGTTTCCTAAATTGGATTAAGTACCCATAACGGGCACCTCAGTGGAAGTGATTTCAGTTGTAATTATTGTTCAGATGACACGAAATGGCTTACCAAATATGCCTGTTATAAAAGACCCACGTGCAATGACGTATGACACTCGTTGATAATCACTGAGTTACATTTGGCTGTTAGATTTTACTTTTTGTTCCCCTTTCAAAGGAAAACGCTAAAACTGGAAGGAAAAAAATAACCGTTCGACCAGATAAATACTACTACTACTACTACTTTTTTTTTTTTTTTTTTTTTTTTTTTTTTTAATTGACGGCCTTCAACTTTCCAACTTAAGTCATATCGGACAATCAATGAAATAATGTGGAAATGACTACAGGATCCATAGAGCTTAAAACCTCCAACGTTAAGTCATATCTGACGATGAATTAAATGATGTTCAAATGAGTACAGGGTACATAGAGCTTAGAGTTATCAGACATTCATCTTTCAGGATATGAGGAAACCTCCAACGTTAAGTCATATCGGACGATGAATGAAATGATGTTCAAATGAGTACAGGGTACACAGAGTTTAGAGTTACGAGGCATTCATCTTTCAGGATAAGAGGAAACCTCCAACGTTAAGTCATATCTGACGATGAATTAAATGATCTAATGAGTACAGGGTACATAGAGCTTAGAGTTACCAGACGTTCATCTTTCAGGATAAGGGAAAACCTCCAACGTTCTCATATCGGACGATGAATTAAATGATGTTCAAATGAGTACAGGGTACATAGAGCTTAGAGTTACCAGACATTCATCTTTCAGGATAAGGGAAAACCTCCAACGTTCTCATATCGGACGATGAATTAAATGATGTTCAAATGAGTTCAGGGTATATAGAGCTTAGATTTATCATACATTCATCTTTCAGGATAAGGGAAAACCTCCAACGTTCTCATATCTGACGATGAATTAAATGATCAAATGAGTACAGGGTACATAGAGTTTAGAGTTACGAGGGATTCATCTTTCAGGTTAAGGGAAAACCTCCAACGTTAAGTCATATCGGGCGATGAATTAAATGATCAAATGAGTACAGGGTACATAGAGTTTAGAGTTACGAGGCATTCATCTTTCAGGATAAGGGAAAACCTCCAACGTTAGGTCATATCGGACGATGAATGAAATGATGTTCAAATGAGTACAGGGTACATAGAGCTTAGAGTTATCAGACATTCATCTTTAAGGATAAGAGAAAACCTCCAACGTTAAGTGATATCGGTCGATGAATGATATAATGTTTAAATGAGTACAGGGTACATAGAGCTTAACATTCATCTTTCAGGATAAGAGAAAACCTCCAACGTTAAGTCAGATCGGACAATGGATGAAATGATGTTCAAATGAGTACAGGGTACATAGAGCTTAGAGTTACCAGACATTCATCTTTAAGGATAAGGGAAAACCTCCAACGTTAGGTCATATCGGACGATGAATGAAATGATGTTCAAATGAGTACAGAGTACATAGAGCTTAGAGTTACCAGACATTCATCTTTAAGGATAAGGGAAAACCTCCAACGTTAGGTCATATCGGACAATGAATGAAATGATGTTCAAATGAGTACAGAGTACATAGAGCTTAGAGTTACCAGACATTCATCTTTAAGGATAAGGGAAAACCTCCAACGTTAGGTCATATCGGACGATGAATGAAATGATGTTCAAATGAGTACAGGGTACATAGAGCTTAGAGTTACCAGACATTCATCTTTAAGGATAAGGGAAAACCTCCAACGTTAGGTCATATCGGACAATGGATGAAATGATGTTCAAATGAGTACAGGGTACATAGAGCTTAGAGTTACCAGACATTCATCTTTAAGGATAAGGGAAAACCTCCAACGTTAAGTCATATCGGACGATGAATGAAATGATGTTCAAATGAGTACAGAGTACATAGAGCTTAGAGTTATCAGACATTCATCTTTCAGGATAAGAGAAAACCTCCAACGTTAAGTCATATCGGACAATGGATGAAATGATGTTCAAATGAGTACAGGGTACATAGAGCTTAGAGTTATCAGACATTCATCTTTAAGGATAAGAGAAAACCTCCAACGTTAAGTGATATCGGTCGATGAATGATATAATGTTCAAATGAGTACAGGGTACATAGAGCTTACAGTTACCAGACATTCGTCTTTCAGGATAAGAGAAAACCTCCAACGTTAAGTCAGATCGGACAATGGATGAAATTATGTTCAAATGAGTACAGAGTACATAGAGCTTAGAGTTACCAGACATTCTATTATCAGTATAAAGGAAAATCACGGATTCAGATGACTCCATCCACACCGTAACAACTCGATAACGAGGAACAGCCCGCCTACCCGACTGCCGGCTTCACGCCCACATACACAAGGTAGAGGTGAGCGATCATCTAACGGATAGGGGGAAGAGATGTGGTCAGCATCTCACACCCTCACCCGGAAATTTGGCTTCCTTGACCGGATGTAGATAATTCACCCTGACCACATTCGAAACCGGGACCTCTGAATGTAAGGCAGGCACGCTACACCTACGCTACAGAGGTGGACAGTGCCTGCACTTGAGTATCATTCAATCTTTTTTCATGATAATCTTGAGATGGAGAAATAACAAATATCCGCACTACTGATATATTTTGTTTGGTAGAGTTTGGTGAATTTATAACCTAGATAAGCTTAAGCGATCAACAAGGTCTTTGATAATTTGGTCGTAAAGACGTACTTACCCATTCTTATCTTCAAAAATACTGTATAGATAATGACGAGACGTAGTCTGCTATGTATAAGGTGGGTTGACATAAAAATAACTTGTAATTTTTACTTATTCAAACACTCACAAGTGAGTTGCACTATTTATTGAATGAGAAAAGCATGTTGGCGATGAATTTCTTATAATGTGGCTATGCAGACTAAAGCGTGAAAGGAATAAAGAAGAGGAAAGAAAAAAGAAGATGGCCAAAATTGAAATAGGCCGGTGTTGACCTTAAACCCTTAACGCAACCGGCTGTGGGATGAATCATCGGGCGGGCACAGCTGGAATGCCAAATGAGTCAGTGAAGACTTCCCAAGTGGTTCTCCATGACGTTGCACTCCTGCACCATGACCTGCTCGAGGCACGCAACTGGTACTGTTTACAGATGGGCGAGGCTTTCTCTACATGAAAGTAGCGTTATTTATTATGGACTTCATTACTATTTCCAGGACATGTAACAAAAACCTGGTGTGTTTACTTTCATTGACTTACATGATCATTTTATAAGGAAATGCCAGGGAAATTAAACTATAGCAGTAAATTGCAGAATAAAATTTTTGTTAGCCAGTTTGCGATCTGAAAGGTGATGTACTAAACTGAACGGTGTTTTCCATTTTTTCTCTCTCTCACAAATCACAATATAAATATCGAAACTACTGTTTTTAGCTTAAATACTCGTGAATTACGTATGAAATAAATTCAGTGCAAAATTTGTGATCTGAGAGGTCAATAACTAACTTGGATGTGCAAAATTGAGTGGAGCTTTCCATTGTTCTCTATCACGTTAAGTTTTCTCACAAATCACAAAATTAATTTTGAGAATATTGCATTTATATATGGTCTGCTATATACAAAAGCATCGAATTTCATAAAAATGGTACGTGTTACGCGAAAACTGTTATTTCCGAAATCAGCGCGTTTTACTTCCATATCGTATCAAAACGGGGAATTGTTACAGGACAGTGCAATTTAAATGTATTAAAATCAATGGATAGATGTATGACCAACAAATGCAATTGACCAGCGAATAAGAAGTCAGTGTTAACCCCCTACCATGGCGCAACAGTCCCTACTGGGCCAAGTCCTGCCAACCCGACTGTCGGCCTCATGTTATGTATGTATGTATGTATTTATTCACTGCGATTGGGTACTACCCGGTGGCAGAGTTAAGAATACAGATCAAATTACAAATACTAGATTTACAACAATAACACAGTAAACAATACAAACATGATATTATTTTACTTTAGTCACTTAAAACATATCTAATTACTTCTCTATTTACATATTATATACCATTATAATTCAAAAGTTAAACTATAAACCATCTAGATTTTTTCTAAATTTCTTCAGCGACAGGGGACAGCCCTGAAAGACTGCTACAGGCAATTCATTCCATTCTTCAATGGTTCTATTAACAAAAGAAAATTTTCCTACGTCGGTTCTGTATCTTCTACCCTTAATTTTATACCTATGATCGTTTCGTCCATAATAATCCGGATTATCTAACCTTACATTAACGTCCACCCATGCCTTTACACCAGCATTAGCTTTGAATAATGCTACCAATCTATGTTTTTTACGCCTAATTCTTAATTCCTCCCATTTAGTCTCATATCCTTTTATAGGTCCAAAATACTTGCCTCATTTTATGAATTTTATTGCCCTCTTCTGTATTTTTTCTAATGGATCGATTTGGTTAGCTCTATACGGGTCCCAGCATGCTACTCCATATTCCATAACCGGCCGCACTAAGGCCTTGTAGGCAATTTCCCTGGACCTAGCGCTCCCCTTTTTCAATATTCTCATTACGAAATGTAATGCCTTCCACGCATTCCTAGATGTGGAATTTACTTGTTCGTCCCATCCAGCATTATTTGCCAGGTACACTCCCAAGTATTTGCAGCTGTCCACCTGTGGAATTTGCACCCCTCCCATGTGATAGTTGACAATAATTTTGCCCTTAGTTCTACTAAAAACAATGAACTTACTTTTCTTGGCATTAATTGACATCATCCAACCGATACGGGGGTCAGCATTTTGGCACCTTCAGCCGAAAAATTGGCTTTCTAGACCAGGGTTCTCTACCTATCGTAGCTTTCAATTTCCAAACGATGCTGGGTGGGCACCGGTGCTACACCCGGGACTTAAAATCCGCACCTTAGCCCACTATGCCCGGCGCAGGACTAAGTGTAGCTAAAGCAATTAGGCGTTGTAGCGCAATTAGCCAACAAGAAATCCATTAGCTGAAGGTTAGGGTACTATGTTCAGAAATCAGAGTTGCAAAAATGCACGTATGCAGATAGAGAATTAGATTTAGAAAGTCACGGGGTAAAAATTGTATGCGAATAAGTTAAGGTTTGGCAACGACCAGCCTTGAGGAGGGAACAGTGTCGCGAGCCATTGTTGCGACGGGCGCTGCCGGCGCGCGCAAAGAGACAGATAGGAAGGATCGCTTTCTTGATTGTTACAGAAAATTCTACTAATTTCTAGAACAGACTCGAGGTTAGTTGTCAGAGACATTCGAAATTGGACTCGATAATTGTGCGCATGCAGCTGTGATTTGAAAGTGGACTCTTGTTTACTTACGTGTGCAGAAGTAACGAGAGATTATGTTGGTTTATGTTACGTCATTCTGCTGCAAAGGGGTGTACAAACAGTGTCTTTCTACGGAAATAAAGAGCATTTTGAATTTCTGCAAACTTGACTTAATTTTACGAACCTACAAAGTCACAGTATGAATATATGGATACATCTATACACACAAAATCTGCTAAATGTGCTCTAAAAAGTTGATAAATATGCATTTAAAATAAAGTACATTATTTAAACTTTCTCACATTAATCTCTAAGTTATCAAATAGTAAAATTTTAAACACAGTCGGTAATTAATATTTATTAGTTTCTCTTGCAGCCCATTTTAGTATTAGTCGTGTGTATTGCAATAAATATATGAATATTTTTCACCATTTGCTGGAAGAAACGATTTTCTTCTGTCACTTAAAATGTTTTCATATGTCTGTGAGCAGTTGTCTGTAGATGTTGCGTAATCTATAATTTTTATTGCATAATGGTATAAAATAATATAATTTTATTTTAGTTAAAAACCATCAATCACTAACTGGAAAATCACATTGATTTTTAAAATATTCTAAAAATACAAAAAGAAATGTTAATGTTTTAACACACTTGTACGGTACTATATTTGTTGTTAAGAGTAAGATTTCCATCAAACCAAATAAGCTTTACTGTTCTTCTCCTTCGACATTGCAATATTCACTTTCTTACTGCTTACACTTCAGAAATTGATTAGTAGACGTTTAAAAGTTAAGTGAAAAATATTTTTTTTTTTTTAATTCTTGGAGATGTTATTGTGGCAGACGCAGCTTTGTTCGCAATAACACAAAGCATATCAAGTTGCAACGGCCGCACTGAACTTTAAGCATTTAATCCCTTAAATATGCATTTATATGCATTATAAACCTTTCTTAATAAACACTTTACAATGTGGAATAAATTTATTACTTACATGCACATGTTTAACTACGAATAAATCACGCAAATATGAAACAATCCGAGCTCTAGTTAAGATGTAGGCCGTTCAACTTTTGTTGACAAATGAGCGTGCAGTTCATTATACCGGCATCATTAAAACCAAGTACTCATCAAGTTAGCAGTATAAATATTGGACTAGTTTCATTTAGTTTTTTGTCACTTCAAATTTATAAAATATAACGGGTCTTCATTACCTTTTTCTTGTTATTGCACCTGTTCAAATCGCATGCAAGTAAAACAGTTTCAGAAAATTGAGTTAACTAGTAGTGCCCGCATTGACTGGAACAGTTGAAGAGATAAAATTTGCCAAACGGAATATTCGTTACTTTCTATATACGTGGTCTGCTTATCAGGCAGTAAGCATGCACTTGACATATGCAGATCCAGGGTCATTGCTCTGCACCAGTCTTATCAGAATGACCTGCGTTCGAGCCTCATGAGGGTGCGGTCAGCTTTTTAATCGTGTCAAGATCACACAAACGGCCACTCCCATCACGTGTGTTTTAATTTATCACTCTCGTAACTTTTGTAATTTTTTTCTGCATATTATATTACAGGAAGTAGTACTACTGGGAATTGTTTCAAATTAAACACAAGAGCTTAATTTCTGTGAAACATTCCGCAACAATAAACTGCTTAAAATTCACTCACAATGAAGGCTTTAAAGGAGATAAATAGACACTAATTGAATGTGTCACATTGACAGCTGTCATATATGTTTATGAAAAATCTCGAGATACATTTTGATAAAATGAAAGCATACATATTTCTCTTTAAATACATTTTGAAAATAGGGAATTTCCCTGCCAAATACAGGTAAGCAGTCAATGTAAGGTCTTAAGATGCCTTACCTCTCAATTATAATCGAATTTAATTTGTGGTTTTAAAATACAGTACAACCTTGTTAAGCTGAAGCAGTTTTGAAAATAAAATGTGTAGCTCAGTAAATGCAGACTTAGTTTACACACACTGATGATGATATTCAACTACAGCGGTTATCAGCGCCCTTTAAAACATTATTCATGGCAAAAGCTAGATATAAATGGTTCTAAGACTTTATACAAGTGTAAATAAACTCACAAAAAATACATACACATAACAAAATACAACATAAAAAGAAATATAAATCCAAATTTGCAGACGATAAATTGCTATTCTCAGTAGTTACATTGTACTCTCCCCACCTGCTTAGGACCAGGTTCGAAGAGAAACTTTCAGGATAAAGGAAACTATCAAAGTTGTGACCTGATCTGTGTGACTTGCCAAAAAACAAGATTGAAGGAGTAAAGATAAGTGTGGAAGAAGATTTTGCAAACATTTTTAAACATATCGAGATTGTTCTGATGTTGATGAATACATTGACAATGACGGAGGCTATAAACTGATTACAGAGGAAGATATTGTTGCATCATACAATGTTACTGAAAATGAAGAGTATTCAGATTCAGACAATGTTGATGAACCAGCTGTGGTTATGACCCACACACAACATAGTAACAAACATAGAGAAGTTGATGTTTTATTTTGGGAGTCATGACAAATGAACTTCTAATGTTAAAGCGGATGTGAGATAAGCGATACACTAAACTGAGACAGCAGAAGCTCGTTGCTGTTATGACCCACGTACAAGCGGTAACAAACATAGAGAAATTGATGCTTTATTTCGAGAGTCAAACAAATGAACTTCTAATGTTAAAGCGGATATGAGATAAGCGATACACTAAACTGAGACAGCAGAAGCTCGCTGCTGTTATAACCCGCGTACAAACAGTAACAAACATAGAGAAATTGATGTTTTATTTCGAGAGTCAAGACAAATGAACTTCTAATGTTAAAGCAGATGTGAGATAAGCGATACACTAAACTGAGACAACAGAAGCTCGTTGCTGTTATGACTCACGTACAAGCAATAACAAATATAGAGAAATTGAGGTTTTATTTCGAGAGTCAAGACAAATGAACTTCTAATGTCAAAGAGGATATGAGATAAGTGATACATTAAACTGAGACAGCAGAAGCTTGCTGCTGTTATAACCCACACACAAGCAATAACAAATATAGAGAAATTGAGGTTTTATTTCGAGAGTCAAGACAAATGAACTTCTAATGTCAAAGAGGATGTGAGATAAGCGATACACTAAACTGAGACAACAGAAGCTCGCTGCTGTTATGACTCACGTACAAGCAATAACAAACATAGAGAAATTGATGTTATATTTCGAGAGTCAAGACAAATGAACTTCTAATGTTAAAGCGGATGTGAGATAAGTGATACACTAAACTGAGACAGCAGAAGCTCGCTGCTGTTATGACCCACGTACAAGCAGTAACAAACATAGAGAAATTGATGTTATATTTCGAGAGTCAAGACAAATGAACTTCTAATGTTAAAGCGGATGTGAGATAAGTGATACACTAAACTGAGACAGCAGAAGCTCACTGCTGTTATGACCCAGGTACAAGCAGTAACAAACATAGAGAAATTGATGCTTTATTTCGAGAGTCAAGACAAATGAACATCTAATGTTAAAGCGGATGTGAGATAAGCGATACACTAAACTGAGACAACAGAAGCTTGCTGCCTTTTTTTACTGCCGACTAGTTTGTAGTGCATAGACTATTACAGTACAGTGTGTGTCTTTAGGTGAAAGTGTGCCGAAAATAATTCCTAAACTCATTAAAAATATTTCGGTGGTATATATCATTTTTGTCGTTTTTCTGACATTCTCTGTATAACTCGGATTTTCTTCAACTCGGATCGGCCCTGGTCCCAGTTGGTGCGGGTAAACGAGGTTCTACTCTATAGTGCTGAAAAGCTTGTAGCTTATGTTTTACCTTTCTACACTCATTTTTATTGGAATGTGTATAATCTCTGCTTCGATTCGACAGGAATCTAGGAAATCTATTCGCACCATCTGTTGACGTTTAGTACAAACTGTAAAAATGGCGAGATATGATGACCTGTGTATTCAGAATATTAAAGAAACCGTAGGGTATGTATACACATGTGCAGTTCGCCCTCCTGATGAACCCTCGTATTCGGTTTACGATACAGATCTTCCCTCCTTGGTTCTTCCTGCGGAGTTGCAACCTCTTATCTTGAACTATTGCAACTAATGAAACGGATAGAAGCCGAAATTGGAATTTTGACAACTGAGACTCCACGTGGAATCAACATGTGACTTGTCACATACTTAAAATCAGGGTCTAGTTGGTCTTTGAGAACATGGATAGAGGTTTTCCTTTTCTGGAGCGTGGAGATGGATTTATGATGGTAATTAGTTGCGGTAAGTAGATTTCTTTTGTTAAGCAACTGCACTCGCGTTCATGAACATTTTACGTGATCTAGCTTCGGCCAAAAGTCATTATTCTTGCATTGTAGTTATCTTGCTGAATCCCCCTAAGTTTTCGTCGGTAATGTAGTTGAGAATTCAAACTTGAACTTTGTCTCGAAACTATATTACAAGTGTTTGTTGATCCCAGTTACATTACTGTGCATGAAACTTTGCATTTTGTGTGGCATTTTCTATTCGAGTAATGCTGTTCACTGATAGACAAGCAGTCTCTCTTAAGGAAATTGTTTTTTCACACACTTGTGTGTAGGGCAAGGTTGTGATAGTCAGACTGAAAAGTTCTATGCCATAGCCGAGATTTGAACCACGGATCTCCCGATCTCGTCTGGTTGCCTTTAACCATTGAGCTACCTTTGTAATCTATCATTAATCTCTGTTTCATATAACCTTGCCCCGCTGAAATGTATCACTCCGCGTTCAACTACCCTCCCCCTCGCCCTAATTGGCTAATGCTTTCGCGTCATAGGCCATAGGCGGTGCCTTCCCGTCACATTTAAACCTGCAGTAAATGTAATAATTGCCGGGAAGATAAATAAAATCATACAAATAAGAATATGAAACCATGCAAAAATACAAATTGAAACAGAATGACTGAGCAATGAAACTGAAAGAGTTTATAATGAAAGGCCTTTGGCCTTTTCTACTGGGATTTTTTAAACCAGAACACATACCTTTCAAAAATGCCTGTCTTTCAGTCTTAAAAGTCGTGTCACTCCATACTTTACTTTTCGTGTGTTCTTCGTGTATATTTAGCGATTTGTATCTCGGTGCAGTGTGGTTGTCAAATAGCGTCTTCGCCACACAGCAATATCGCCTCTGAGTTTTAGCACATTTTTCTTGCCTCTTTTTTCATTCACAAACCCCAGCTGTATAAGCAATCTGCTGAAATTTGGTAAATCTGCATCCTCATTTACAGCAGACGAAATGTTACTTATGTTAGGGAGTTCGTTTCTAAAGAAAAACTACACACATGACGACGCACAGCACTTTTCACGTATTTTCTCCGAGCACGCACTTTTGTTTATTCCTGCTTTTGCCTGGAGTGGTAAGTTTTTCTGTTTCCTCAATTTCATGTCGCGATGTTCCTACGGATCTAACACTCACACCTGTAACTTCAGAGCCCAGCTGTTCGACTTCTTTCACTGACAAAGACGGATTCTTCTCTGTGAGTGCATTAAACACATGCAACACAATTCTTTTCTCGCCTGTTTGTAAATAATTATCCTTGCGATACTTCAGCGAAAAACTGGCGTTAAACTCTGTCATTGTACATATAATAAGTACATGCGCAATAAACGATCAATAAAATAATTTAGCTCCCGCACTCTCGAATGGCGACGCATGACTAATCCAGTTCAAAACAAGGTCAGTGATAAAAGTGATGTAAACAAATGTCACCACTACCGCTAAATCACGTGCTATCGTGCCATGTGCTTGAGAGCAAAGAAACCTCCTCTTTACTTCGTTTAAGAATACATGCATTTCAGATAAATCAACTCTGTTGCGTAATATATTTAATCAAAACAGTTACGAAAATATAAATTTGACAATTCTCTTCTAACATATAATGATATATCACCATGTTAAATAACGAACTAATTTTTACCGCACGACAGTCATTACCACAACAGCAACCAATGAGAGGTGATTAGGTCACGTGACCGTTAAGAGATACTGGGCAAGCTTACGTGAAACAAGGTATAGATAAGAGAAGGCAGTTATGGACTGTGTGAACGAGGTGAAAAAGAAATCCCAATAATTTACCGCGACATTAAAACGTGCTCCCAAATTTGCTTCGAAGTAGAGGAATCTTGTACGGGACCAGCCAGAGGTTTGAATGAACATCGTCATTACCGTGTTAACGAGGACTGGCCTCTGACCAACATCCCGGCTGAACCGTAACGTTTTAGTAGCACGAGAAATGAATCCGTCACAGGCTGATTACATCCCACCTCTCGGAGCCAATTAGGAAGGCTACACATCAGAGACACGCACTTAATTAAATGTAATCTCATAACTGGCTGTGTCGCACGCAATGCTGCGTATTCACATCTTCATTCAACTGTCATCACACCAAACATCGAAAACAAAGGTATGCGCATCACCTTTCTGTTGTTTATCTCTTTTATGTGCACAAGAGTTTGTTCATATGTGATGCACCTACATGTAGAAATAGATACACGAGAAAACTCATTCAGTGTGGAAAGCCTCTCCACAGAATCCATCTAAAAATGCACTGCTTACAACACAAAAGAGAATATTACTCTTGGGAAGCAACGTGTTCTGTGTATATTTCTGTCACTTGGACTAAAATATCATTCCATGACTTTCATTAAGATTGGATGTGCTGGTGCGAGAAGCGTATTGCATACTTTTGTACACCGAGGCGTATTTGAAAAGCTGGTAGGTTCTCTTTATATGTACATATTAGTTTTTGATATTTTGCAGGCCTGTGTTGTGACTGTGGGAGTTTTCTTTTCGTATCCCACCTCTGCCACCATGTAACCCAGGAATTGGCTGCTTTGACGTTATACTGGCGGTCAAAACATACTGCCCTCCTCAGGAGAGATAGTCTCCGAGGCCTGAGACGCAGGGGGGTTGCAGAAGGTTCCCACATCCTCCCTGGACAGGTTTATGACACCCAATGTCAGTACACTTACAGACCATTCAAAAACATCCTGACGGCCTCTACTTTTGTGAATGAATCTTCTCGGTTTTAGTGCACAGAGTGAATAGGGAGAATGTTTATTTTAACGGTCTGCTCCTTGTGTAGCAAGCTTTCTCTGTCACACACATTCGCTGTCCTTATCCCACTGTGTAAGACAGCACATACCTTTCAGGGACCTTCTTTGCGTTGCTGGACTGTACCAGCCTTCCTCAGCAACGACTCTTCCCCTTCCTATGCCACAAAAGGATGTGTGTCTTCGAGTTGCCATCGCTCTCTCTCTCTCTCTCTCTCTCTCTCTCTCTCTCTCTCTCTCTCTCTCCCCTTTACTTCCCTCTCAGAACTGCTATAGGTAACCGCTTTCACGAATGTTCTCAGCTGTCACACTAAACCGTGTGTAGGGCTTTTGGAAAGGTAAAGTAAACTTAAAAATGCAATGCCATGACAGGGAGTTGAACCACTGATCTTCAAATCCCGGCTGTGGCATTGAATTGTTCAATCTGACACTACCTATCGTGAGAGATTATTAATTGGAAAGTTCGTGAAGTCCGCATACATTTAATGCTATCAAACCGAACGGTGCGCTAGAGAATTAATGAATGAATGTGTAGTGTTTAACGTCCGCTTTTACTACATACGGCACCGTAGGCGGTGACACTGATGATACATGAGATGATGAAGATGGAGCATCGGTGGAATGAGATGGCGGGGGAAACCGGAGGTCCCGGAGAAAACGCGCTCCAGCGCCGTGTTGTCCACCACAAATCTCACTTTTCGGTCGCCTGGGATCGAACCCGGGCCGCCTTGGTGAGAGCCAAGCGGTCTAACCACTGAGCCACGGCGCGACCTGCGCTAGAGAATTAATGTCCATGAATTGACGTAATACTCGCCGTGGTGTACCGGAAAAAATGCGAGACAGTTGGAGAATTATATGTCGTGTTGGTAGGCAGGCACGGTAGCTCAGTGGTTAAAGCAACCGGACGTAAACTGGAAGATCCGTGGTTCATATTCCCTCTGTGGCGTTGAATTTTTCAGTCTGATTCTACCTTTCTAAACCTCTTACGTGTTTAATCTAGTGCATTTGAATTTCTTTATTTCTTTAAAGTTACGTGGATATAATAAGGATAATAATTATGTACTTTGTCAAAATTATAAGTGTCGATTATAGGTAAATAACTCATGAGCAACCGTAACTCAAACTGCATTTGTGTAAGTTATTATTATTATTATTATTATTATTATTATTATTATTATTATTATTATTATTATTATTATTATTATTATTATTATTATTATTATTATTATTATTGTTATTATTATTATTGTTGTTGTTGTTGTTGCCTTCCACTACTATGAAATTTAATAATATGTAATATTTATCGGTTACTTCTGCAAAGAGAGTATATCGAAATATAGAATACATTCTCTTCCTTCAAACATCTGAGGGTAACAAGTGTGAAATGAGAAAATGTAAACTTCCTGGATCTGACAACCGCACTTCTTGAAGTTCTGGCTTTGTTTGGTGTCAAAGCAATGTTTGCTATCATAAAGTTTAGTGTGAAATGGGAAGGCCGTATCCCTTTAGGAGGGTGCAAGTCGCTGTTCTTTGTACACGTATATAGTTGTTTTAACTTCTGATGCTGACAAGTAATGCTGGTATTGTTACTTTAAGTGATTGGATAATGAGAGGAGCTAAGTCCTTCTGAAGGACCGACGAGGCGACTTGAAATCGCTGCTAAATGACTTAAGCTCAATGAAGAAGAAAAGGAAGATTTATTGTAGAGGGTTACGCACACTTGGTGAGAACAAGACGGCTAATGACACTTCCGTAACGCGGGTAATGTCCAAACTGCCGAGAGACCTCCTTGGCAAGTAAACACATTCTATTTTCTCCAACGAAGTCGTTAATTTTTATGACTGAGTATTAATACTACTCAACCGAGGAATATTGTCGTTTGAACACGAATATTTGTAGTAACTACCTACTTAAGATCATTAAATCCATGGCATTTTAATCCATATCACTGGCACCAGTAAACAAATGAAAATCAACTCCTGAACTGTGATATTGAGATGCCCGGAATTGCATAATTATCGCAGCATTCAACGTAATTACAAATGCTTCCTCGTTTTAGCTAATTGCGTGGCAGCTGCAAAAGTCCAACTCCCTCTATCTGCCCACACCCAGGACATCTTGGGCAGAATGCAATAACAGAGGGTGGCATGTAGTCAGAAAAGCAATATACTGCTTACTACATGAGGATTTGAGATCCTCTATCTCGCCACTGTTTTAGCAGAGGGATCCACCTACTGGTCCAAGGACTTGAGTGCTATCCTTAGCAGGGGAAAAATGTCCCATTACGATACCAGAAATCCAACCCAGGTCCTTCAGGTTCAAACATGCCGGAATGAATTTCCGGCAGCGGAAAGGATATGTTTAATTGGCCAGTATTATTTCCTATTCCCTTTAGTCTACAAGTTTGAGGGATCTACTGCTCAAAAACCCTACCGTAATACAAAGCTGTAAAATACGTGGAGTTAGGGTCTATGAGCACGGGAAAGCCGCCGCTGTGACTTGTGATACTAAAGCCGATATCTGGCTAGTCATACAACTTTCATTGTAAGTTCACATACTGCATAAAATCTGAAGTACACAGCTTTCTCTGCTGAACACAAATTCACTCTTATAAGGGCACTATAGAAAAACAAGTTTACTTTGTTATTTTAAATGTTGTAGGCGTCCATGTCTATTTATATATTTGTTTACTTCGTCTTCCGATCATCCAGGTGCTGCGTGGGTTCGCCCACAGGCGTGTTGTCGTCACCGTTACTTGTCCCGTATTAAAAAACACAGTTTAAAGTCACCGATATTAGATCGTTTACAAAAATTGGTCCTAGCACTTCCTCTCTCTGCATTTTCTCATTCTCTGCAGCGATACTGTCTAACTAGTGACGGAATCTAAACTGCAGAAACCATGAGATCATCCACTGAGAGGTAGTGATTAAGCCCAATTATTATTGACTACCAATGTCCGATTTTGAGGACTTAAGCATGTTAAAAATAAGCTAAATATAAAAAAATAGGCTTAACAATGATGCTGAGATGGTCTAGAGATTAATGTGTTTTATGTTCGTTTTTGAAGCAGGTATACTCCGCAGACTCCTCGGATTGCACAGAATTAATTTTTTTTTTTTTTTTTTTTTTTTTTGCCCGCCTTGGTAGCGTGGTGGTAGCATGTCTGCCTCACGTTCAAGAGGTCCCGAGTTCCAATCTCGCTCAGGGTGAGTTACTTGGATAAGGTTTTCTCCTGGGTTTTCCCTTATCTGAAAGACGAATATCGGATGACTAAGCTCTATGGACCCTGGGCTCATTTAAGCATCATTTCATCCATTCCATTCATAGTCCGATATGACGTCCGTTGGAGAACTTAAATTACACAAAAAAAATAATAATTGTGAATGCATGGCAGTACTGTTAGAATTCGAACTGGTAGAGCTTTACACGGTCACTGCTAGTGACTTTTTTATTTAAAAAAGGTCAATCTTGTTTGTTTTTATTTTTACATTTAATCATTAGTGGATTATGTACATTAATCAAGGAATTCGGTCATCATTTAGACTTACAACTCGATGCGCAATCTCTAGTTGGAATTCTCTCACACACACTCGAAACACTTCCATTATTTAGGCTTTCTATTCCTTCTTCTTCTTCTTCTTCTTCTTCTTCTTCTTCTTCTTCTTCTTCTTCTTCTTCTTCTTCTTCAGAATGACGCTCCCCATCGTATTGTTAACATGTGGTCAGCAATAATGTGTTCGCCCAAGTCTGTAATGTAGGTGGTAGCGTGTCTGTCATACGTTCAAGAGGTCCCGAGTTAGAATCTCAGTCAGGGTAAATTATCTCGATAAGCTTTCTCCCGAGGTTATCCCTTATGGTGAAAGATGAATGTCTGGTAAATCTAAGCTCTATGTACCCTGTACTCATTTGAACATCAATTCATTCATCGTCTGATATGACTTAACGTTGGAGGTTTTCCCTTATCCTGAAAGATGAATGTCTGGTAATTCTAAGCTCTATGTACTCTGTACTCATTTTAACATCATTTCATTCATCGTCCGATATGACTTAACGTTGGAGGTTTTCTCTTATCCTAAAAGATGAATGTCTGGTAACTCTAAGCTCTATGTACCCTGTACTCATTTGAACATCATTTCATTCATCGTCCGATATGACTTAACGTTGAAGGTTTTCTCTTATCCTAAAAGATGAATGTCTGGTAACTCTAAGCTCTATGTACCCTGTATTCATTTGAACATCATTTCATTCATCGTCCGATATGACTTAACGTTGAAGGTTTTCTCTTATCCTAAAAGATGAATGTCTGGTAACTCTAAGCTCTATGTACCCTGTCCTCATTTGAACATCATTTCATTCATCGTCCGATATGACTTAACGTTGGAGGTTTTCTCTTATCCTGAAAGATGAATGTCTGGTTACTCTAAGCTCTATGTACCCTGTACTCATTTGAACATCATTTCATTCATCGTCCGATATGACTTAACGTTGGAGGTTTTCTCTTATCCTGAAAGATGAATGTCTGGTAACTCTAAGCTCTATGTACCCTGTACTCATTTGAACATCATTTCATTCATCGTCCGATATGACTTAACGTTGGAGGTTTTCTCTTATCCTGAAAGATGAATGTCTGGTTACTCTAAGCTCTATGTACCCTGTACTCATTTGAACATCATTTCATTCATCGTCCGATATGACTTAACGTTGGAGGTTTTCTCTTATCCTGAAAGATGAATGTCTGGTTACTCTAAGCTCTATGTACCCTGTACTCATTTGAACATCATTTCATTCATCGTCCGATATGACTTAACGTTGGAGGTTTTCTCTTATCCTGAAAGATGAATGTCTGGTTACTCTTAAGCTCTATTGACCCAGGACTGTTCGAGCCTCATTTCACCCACTTCATCATCGTCGGGTAAGACTTGACATTTGAGGACTAAATAATAATAAAAATAATAGTAAGTAATGCGCTCTAAGATGTGACCTCATTCAACATGCCTACTATTTTGTGCCTCAACTGGAGATACAGTATACCGAAATCATAACATAAACACAGCTGTACAGGAGTAAGTAAATTAAGTGTTGTGTACATGGTGGGAAAATTGTGATGTACTATTAAGAAGACATAATATAACTAAACCTTAATATGACGCAGATGTCCGGAAAACGTATAAATGGGTCAGATTGTGTCCATGAGCTGGTGTTAGGAACTGGTCCACTGAACCCACGGTAGCGTGTTCAAACCTTGTCCAAACCGATAATTTTTGTTTACTTATATGTCAATAGCTGTAAAGGAACTCCTGCCGGACCAAGGTCCAGCACATAGGCGGCATGATCTCGGCATTTGGCAGCATCGTTAAGAAAGAAAATATTGATTTAGTTTCATAAGCAACTGGTACATGTGTTAGGTAGATACTACAAACCGGAGCGGATCGCACACCCCATTATATGGCCTCAATATGTAACAGCCTTTCAGAGTTAAGTGTTTGTCAAATAATGATACACACAAGGTCTTGTCTGTGTCTGGTACACACAAATTGAGGTATAGCATGACGTCAGCGAGTCAGTAAGTCGCAGGAGTGTCTGTGGGGTGCGGTGGCATTGATGATGGACAGCCCAATTGGCCGGCGCAGTATCCACTCCTTGAAGGCGGGACCATAATGTCCGCAACTGTCTTACGTGATCAGACCAACATTTGCATATTGACGACGTTTTGGCTGTGAACAAACGCAGAATGCATTCACTCGAATTGCCCTGCCACTCAGATTCTCACGTACCCGTTATACTGATCATAAATAGTGAATAATTCTATTCATGTTACTTCACATTGTGTTTTTGCTGGAAAAACTAAGGGAAATGATTCAGGAATTTTTGTCTGTAGTCCGCATTTGGGAGGTCTGGGTTCTATTCCCGTGGCTGGCTATGTGACCCGTGGGGTTTTTCGGGGGTTTTCCCGGGTCAGGTGAATGTTCGGTAGGTTAATTACATCCTCTAGATGTCGGGTCTTTCCACATCATCTCTCTTCTGGTGGTCTCTTTCAGGATAGAACTGTCGGCTGGAGTCTCGGCGGTACATGGCAGAATGATATGCGCTGGGCAAAAAATTCCTCCTTGGGTAATACCTACGGTCTCAGGTCTCCGAACCCGGTCTGGTGATATTGGCTGTTTCCAAACCACAGTCGGGTGGGATGTCCGTTGTCCTGGTGTGCCGGGGGAGTTTCCATGTAGTGAAATGTAGGGACCTTGCCCTCTGCACTGTCGTGGCTCCTTGGGACCTTCCGCTCTATATCTCCTCTCACCTCACCCTTCCTCTCGGGTACAGTAGACCTACTTTGGGTCTCCGTGCCGAATACCCTGCGTAAAAGTAGTCGAGTCCAGTCCTAGGAAAACAGAGTAAGTAAGATACGCCGATATATGTCCGTTAGATCCCCTCGAACAAAATAATTTAAGCTTTCCTGCTGTAAGTTTATAATCTTTAATGGTCTCCTAAAATGTAATTTAAATACAGAAGTCCGGACAAACAAAGGGGACTATACCAACTAATAATATACATTTTATTAGCCATCCAAATATTTTAAACTTGATAAAATCGAAATCGTTAAAGAAAATAAAAAGTGTTGAACTATTTTTCCGTGTTAGGGTGGTTTGAGACATGTCAGTTCTTTTTAGGAAATATGTTTGAGGATCCTTGCTATCTGCGGGACTTAAATACCAAATTTGATTCTTTTTCTTCTTCTACTTCTTTAATTTCCCTAGTTTTACTACTGTGGTAGTATTAGGAGATTCTTCTTCGTCTGCGTCGTATTTAAGGAGCAGAAACTCTAGCGGAACCCGGGATGGGTGGTCAGCCCAATGCGTGGTATGAGAGTGAGAGAAGCCGATGACAGAACGAGGGCGAAATGAATAAAAGGAAAGGCGAGAATACAGCAATTGGTGGAATGATGGCGGGGGAAATCGGAGGTCCTGGACAAAACCTGTCCCTGCGACGTGTCGCCCACCACAAATCTCACATGCTGTCACCTGGGACCTTGGCGAGAGTCAAGCGGTATAGCCACTCCTCGGCCACGGTGCGGCCTTCAAATTCGATACTCATCTAATATTTCGTTTTGAAATTACCTTTTGGGGTAGTTTCAGTGTGTATTTCCGGGAAAGCTTGGTATCGAATATTTTGGTGAAATTCCATATCTCTACCTAATATAGGAAAGTTTGAGTAATAGAGAAAATAAAATATTATTTAACTCAGTATATTAACTATTAATATTCAGTAATTTAGATCTCCAGTTTTAAACCTTTGGGAAATAATGCACAGCGATCTACGTCTGAAGGAACAGTGCTATCCAAATAAAGCAATGTACAAACTGTTTAAATGGTTTTCGAGATACATTGTTCCTAAGACATTTAAATTCTCAAGTTCAGTTTCAGAACATCTGCAACTTCTGTTTAATGGTGCAGAAAATGTGGTATTGCTTGGAGTGGTACTTGTTATTGTAGTAATATTATGATTTGTTACACGGTGAGTAATGTGGGTGGAGCAATCTTTATTCCTGGAAGCCTCCGGAAACGTTCCATGTGGATAATGACGGAGAGGTTTAGCAGGCGTGAATAACTTGGGGTGTTTGGGCGTATTCAAATTGTTGGGTCGGCGCCGGTTAACACATGCTTGCTTGAAGATCTTGCATTTAATATCTCAGGCATCGTGCGATATTCAAGTGTGACTTCAGAAATAAAAGCAGATTCCCTTAGTTTACTCATTACGACATGTTTTCCCGGATTTTCTTAAGTCCTTGTTACGCTGACTGTGTTTCCCCAGTTAATATCGGTCATGTACAGAATCATCCAAATTTCGTATCTCCGCTAGTGAAGTTCGCTCCCACCCGGCCAGTAAGCTATCGGTTCCCGCATACCAATTAATATGAGCCCCGTTTATTTAGCTAGGTAGAAAGTTCGTTTAAAGCGTGTGGATTCAGTTTATACACTATATTTTAATGATCCGTAAAAGTAATAGTTATAGACTTCAAATAATCACACGACAGCACGAGCTAATGCTATACATACGAGTCATAACTACTCCATATGGAATAGAATACTTGGTTTATTATTTGTCATTTCTCTCGCTTCATGAATTGTTCCAACTGAAATGTCTTACAAACTGCATTACAAGACTTAGTTACCAGCGCAGATCGCTGCTCTCCCCCTGCACAAATCTGTTCCAATTGCCGACAGAAAGCCTTAGTTGCGGAGACACAATATACGGATGCTCCAGTAGAAGAACGTACTCAACAGCAGCCAAGGGTCACTGGCAAAATATGGTCCGGCGAAGTGCTTGCAAATACCAACGGATGTACGGCAGATGTGGAGAAATTTATCTCCGACGTCGGTGCTAAAACTCCAGTAGCAGTCCAATCTAATTGCCTTTAGTGCTTCGAAATTCGTATGCTTGATCATCAGTCACGCCTGTGGTGCCTAGTAAACTAAGAAGGGACGTTATATACTCAGGTAGGGTTCCTGGTTCAGTTCCCAGATGTATTCACAAAAACTTTTCACCAAGGAGGTTTCTCGATATGTCCAGAGTTTGGGGTGTGTGTGAACCACTATATTTCAGAATTGTCCTCAAAAGTCTATACTTTAATAAAATTCTTTGGGTTATGCCTTCACTTACTTTATTTCAAACCTTTCTCTAGTTTCCTCTATTGTCATTCAATGCAAATCTGTTTTTCCTTATTAAATGTTAAAGGTATGCGAAATTGGAGTTTGTTCGTCACAGCGTTTGATAATGCATTTTCGGAGGAGAAGCCTATTTCGAAACCATGGTGCAAAAATGCATGTTTTACTCTTGGATGTAGTGCAACCACGCCTGCTTTAACTGGACTGCCAGGAGCAATATTTGCCTAACTCGTACATAAATAACTTAGGTAGAATCTGAAGAACAGTACTGTGGAATTAGCAAGGGGATGTCGTGTATCTACAGGGAAGTAGAATTGATACACGCTGCTCTGAGTCAGCCAGTGGAGGGTGTGGCATCTCTGGAACAATAAATTGAGGAAGACAAACTCCTAGGTCAGCGATGATGGGTACGAATCCTCCGGCAAGACAAAGTAATTTCTTCCTCACTGTAGAAATGGTCGGAAACAACCAATATTAGTGTCGAACCGATTATTTTTGCCTTTGTTGAGATAAAGAGTAACCTTTCGGTGACGTTTAAGTCAATGTTCAAGGGGGTGAGAAAGGCTGAACCATAAAATGCAGGAGTTGATCGAGATTAGTGTGGAATCCTTATTTTGGACTCCTAAGCTGATTGGTGGCAGCCGAAGTTTAATAAACTAGAACGAACCTTCTGAAAGATGTTGGAAATGAATGGAAGAACATTTTAGAATTCATTCGATAAGCTTAGTCAGGTACTGAATAAAACTCTTGCTAACAAAACGATGCCAAATTAGCAATGTGATACACTACTGAAGCGACATCTATATTTAAAAAGGGAGACTGTAGTAATCCTGTAAATTGTAGACGTTTTAGTATTAACTCTCTTATACATTATATGCTGGAGTAAGAAATCCATTGCAGGAACATCTTGGAAGAACAAAATGGATACAGAATAGGGCGATCATGTATGCACAATACATTTACAAGTCAACAAATAATTTAAAAACGAAGAGAATATATAGTATCTATTGATATCGAAACGGCTTATGATAGGGTAAAACGAGAGAAACTATGGAATGTCATGAAGAACAACGGATTCCCTTAACATCTAATAAATACTCTTAAAATTATATATAATAATACAGAAATAGTATTAAAAGAAAATGTTATTACTAAACGCGTTTTAGTAAAAAGACGTGTAAAAACAGGGGTGCAGTTTAGCACCAACTCTTTAGCATAGACGATGCCATAAAAACATGGGAAAATTATTGTAAGGTAGCTGGAACAAAATTAGATCGAACTGTATTTTGATTTCTATTCATTTATTTATGGCATTATGGTGCATTTTTTGTTTCATATTTGGATGGTTCTTTTGTTATTTGGTTATGCATGCAGATCGTCTCTAGTAATTGCAGTTACAAGAAACAAATAACACGCGTAGTCTGTAGATACGGAACACCTGCTTCCTTATCCACTTGAGCTCCAAATTAACCCGGGGGAACCAAGGCCACGAGTTATGTATCACCCCACCTATCACTGCCGAGCGACATTAATGCGCAGAGCGGCCAGTTATCTCGCGGAAAGACATTGTTATCTTTGTCATTGCATTTAAATGTATAGCAGCGCTGAATCATAAGCGTCGACTTGCTGAATTGCAGGATTTGTAAACAAATATGTGGATTTATGTTTCAAACGATTTGTGTTGAATTTGACATGATTCTCTAGACCGTATTATTCATAGTCGAGCCGCAACTTCGTGGTACAAAAGTTATATAATGGTTTACATTGATGTGTAGTAGAGTTCCCTAATACGAAAGGTGAAAGAAAGAAATAGCCATGAGTGGGCATCGTAAACTTAGGCGTTCGGTGATGTACGAGAGTTTTTATTTGACGTACTAATCCTTATGATTAATCCCCTCACGAACAAAAATTCCAATATCGAGGGCACAATTTCCGTTTTTGAAATTAAATCCAAAACAAATATGCTAATAATCAAAATCCTTTCTAGAAATTTTAATTCACACAAATATAAACGTTAAAATGAACAAATAAAGCAAGAATAAAACTGTGGTTTATCAACTAGAAAGATCGTCCTTGGAAAGGTGATTAGAGATTCCATCAGCTTATGTCAGATGGATCAGTTCATTCGTGGTCTAAGTGACAACATAACTATTAATTTTATTTTTTTGAATCATAATAGCAAATTCTGATCGGTATATCAAATCTGACTAAATATTTATAACCTGTTTTCGGTGAATTCTTCCATCAAACGCTGCAATATATGTCGTACTTCTGCACATAACGTATCAAATTATGCAAGATATTTTTTTTTAACTTATGTGATATTCACATGACTTTCTCGAGCTTCTTCGCTTATGTTTATGTTTATGCACTTGTACATTTTTTCTGTTTATTTCTTTAATTGAGAAAAAAAGCTTACAGAAAGTTTGTACTCATGCCACAAGGATGTATCCCCAGTAGGAAGGATGAGGCGAGAGACCGCGACCGATCCTAGGAGTCAGGACAGTGCAGAGGTCAGAAACCCTACTGTTAACCAGATGGAAACTCCCCGGCAGGCCAGCATAACCGACATTCCCCACCTTGGTCCTGAAAGGCTCACCCAGACATCGTCCTAACAAAGCAGGAAGGTTTACCAGGAGGATATCTCCTGCCATGCGGCGTCGAGACTCCCGCAGACACTTCTACCCTGAAAGAGACCGCCAGATGAGAGATGTCAAATGATAATGGAGATGAAATGGAGTGACAGGAAATTCGGAAGCTGTAATTAAACTACTCAGCATTTGCCTAGCGATACGGGAAAACCAGCGGAAAAAAACAACTATAAATTTTTGTGGAGTGATACTGCAAGATATTTCTTGTTATTGGTTGGAAATTTCTAATACTTTACTAGTAGCATCGTCTCCTAGCATTGAGACATGTCAAAGATATCACATTGGGAGAGCCCTTTAAAAATCTGACAATCGCATAAGCCTGCTGCGTTTGCTATTCCCATTGTACCCACAAAGAAAGCTGCAATAAAACCTTTCTGCAAAGTTTATCACGAGCATTTGTAAGAATATTTTTTAGAGCCGTTAAGTACAGCAAGTGGTGCCAGTGCAACAAGTTAGAATTTTGGTACCATTTATGGTAATCCGTACTAGTTTGTTTATGCTAAATGAAATGGTGCAGGTTGTCTGGAAATGCTCTGGGCGTGACTCATTTTGAGTCATGACTTAGCATGCAGTCGTGTTTATGTTAAGGAAACCCAGAGTGATATATTTTTGCGTGTTGCTGGCGTTATTGACCAGAAGTTGGAGTGCTTATAGCAAGGAATGAGTCATGCTACAGTGTGTGAAGTAGAGATAGCACCTAGCGCTGATGCATGAATACCTGCATGCATTTGAACGTTGTGGAATGCATTAAATGTCCCCAACTTTTGCTCTGACTCACAGATATATAATTGTGTTTGGGTGCCTTCGGAGAGAAGAGAAACTAATCAGTTACGGAACAAGCGGGCGGGGCATCAAAGTTACGAGTTCCATTTACTATACTATATACATTACGCCGCAGTACAACTTTTAGAGCGATTAAAATGTTGAAACGCGGGCAAATACAGTTTGCTCCTACATTGCGTATATTATCGCTTATTTGGGACATTCAGGTACAGAACGGGGTGAATACGTAGTGTAACTAACTTCCAGAACATTTAAAATGAAATATGACAGACTTAATTCATAAGTATCGAGGTATCGTGACCCATACCTAGGTTTTAGGTGTTATTCACACGCTAGGGGATCTTTTTCTAATTTCAGAGAGTTCCAAAAGTGTGTGATTTTGAAATATTATATAATTTTTTTATGAAATACAGTACTTCTTGTGAGTAAGAGGTACGTGGTAGACAAAGAAGAATTATAAAAGCTTGAAATTCAAATTATAGTTTTTTAGATTGGTTTTTCCAACTTCTAAGCTGGAAGCGTTAAAGACCAGCACTGTACCAGGCGCATTACCGGTGAAAAAGCCGCAGTGAAGCAGCACATGTTCCTTCTGACGGAATTTCGTGTCTTAAACGCTTTTTGGTGCTGTGTTTTTTTGTGCCGCGCTCGGTACCCGGCCGCATCACGACAGCTCGTGAGCAGAAGTAATGGAGTGTGCATTCGGATGGAGTCTGGCCGTACCGGATTCCTTTCTCGGTCAAGGGTGAAGGAATTTCTTCGCCACAGCACGGGCAACGAAGTCAGGCTCTTTGGTGAACATCATAACAAGCCCTGTCATCCGCTGAGATGCTCATTTACATCGTTAGCTGAAAGGTATTTCAAATCAAAATTTAAAATGAACAAGGTTACCCGATGCGTTACACTCTGTCCATTATTCTAGAAATAATAACTCTGTATCTGGTTATTCTTCCAACTACGTCATGTTTGTAAAAGATAGAAGTTGTTTACTTACGCCTTTCGTGATAGGAGAGCCCGCCTCTGTAGCGTAGCTGGTAGTGTGTCCGTCTCACTCAAGAGGTCCAAGGTCGAGTCTCGATGAGGGGCTCGGTGCTTTTAGATAGATTAGATGAAAGATTTGTAAGGTTACTGGAAGCCAGTAAGTAGTTTATATCTGCAAAATTTGTAAACTACTTTATCTAATTTGATTTGAAAATTGAATAAAAATAATGTACGCATAACAAGACCTCGTAATAGATTCCAGAAACCGAGCTGTGAGAATATGCAGATTTTATTTTGTTTAATATTTATATTGCAAATAGAGAAAGCCACAGAAGCTTTAGGGGAAAAAATTAAAGATAATAAACAGAATTATTTTCGGAGTAATAAGGTTAAAGAAGAAAATGAGATAAAGAATTAAAATGATGATAATAAACATTGGCATCCTACTTTTAAAAATATTTATCGAGTTTAATTAATTAAAATCATATCCTCAGTTCAGGTACATAATATGCATGTACCACACTTGCAGTGCTGATTGGAGGGTTATGATTCGCTGGAGTATCTTCATTACTTCATATTCTTTCTTTTGAATATGTCGTTTTTGCGCATTAGATAGCTAGTTGTCTATTGCTTTATTTGTTTTTGACTCCCGAAATGTGGGGCAACTCCACTCTGAATGCAGGAGCGTGTTATTTCATAAGCCACCTCTGTTTACACGCTGTGTATTACATGTGCCGGAATGAGTCTTGTTTTTACCTACGTTACCCGCTATTGAACGTGCTTACTGTACAACCTTGGTATATTAGGTTAATCACAGAGTCTCGAGTAGCGCTTGCCGCTAGCCACTGATTTGCTGCTTGCGTAATTAGATATCGGATCAAAGGACGGGTGATGGGTACAGCAGATGCTGCACCAAATTGACCGGAAGCTGTCTCCAGCTAATCTTTTCGAGTCTGAATTGCATCACGCGTGCCTGTTTATGTTAAATTCTAAATACTTGTCAGTATGATGTCACATCCTCCCTGGCCCGACGTGACGTAATACACACGCAACGTCGCCTTGACTCTTCCGCTAAGTTAGAAAAGGCCATAGAATCTAAAACCAGCTCTGCGGTTTTGTTATTTGGAACCTGTTCTGCACCTCATTTCACACGAGATTTTGGGGAGAATTTTTTTAAAGAAAATACACCTTACAACTGTGCTTTACAAATAGTATGTTCTATTTTGAATAGATGAAGTCATTCGAAACACCCAAACAGACACTAACATCATTTAACTTTTGAAGAATAGATTGAATCATCTCAGTACGAGTTTTCATTTTTACTTTCTATGCTTCCTAGGATAGGTAGAGGAAGTATTGTATTTCATCCAAAAATTCATATCCGGATTGCACTGGAAATACACTTTTTAGAGTTTCCTGAATAAATAATTTTAGAAAAACCGCGCGTGCATTTACACATTCTATGTAAACGCCTTTACATAGAAAAACTTTTTTAATTTTTTGTAATTATCGTCCTACAACGTTAAGTTCCATCGGAGGATAAATGAGCTCAGGGTACATAGAGCTTAGAGTTAGGATAGCATAGGATAGATTCCTACGGAAGGGATTCGGCTCTGCGACCAATGTTGATCCGTTGTGCCTATGCACAACAGGTGGGGGGAGTCCCTGGGAAGAAGGATGAGGTGAGAGCGGACAAAGCGGTGCCCCAAGAAGTCACGACAGTGCAGAGGGCGGGGTACCTGACATTGGCAAGTTGTAAACTCGGAAGGCCAATACAGCCGGCATCTCACCCACTTTGGTCCTGAAACGGCCCACCCGGAGGCTGGAGACTATCCCACCTAAGGAGGAATTGTTTACCGGGTACATATCATCCTGCCATGCAGCGCCAAGACATCCGCCGACACTCCCTAAAAGAGACCACCAGATGAGAGATGATGTAACACGATAATGGAGATGAAATGGAGGGACAGTAAAACCTCGCCAGGGGACGTGGCAAAAACCCCGAGAAAAGCATGGGGCAGGTAGCCGTCCACGGGAAGCGAACTCGGACCTCACAGATAGGACCACAGACGAAAGCATTTCAGCCATCCCGTCGGTTGAGCTTAGAGTTACCAGACATTCATCCCTCAGGTTAAGCGAAAACCGTTAAAAAATAAATAAAAAAAAAACATTGACCGCATAACTCACGCTGATCGAGCTTCGAACTCGCGATCTTCTGAACGTGATCCTAGCTACGATGTACGTGATAGTGAAAGTAAAAAGTCGGTTCAGATATACGTGACCGCGAAAATGGAAGAATTAAAAAAAATTCCATTCGTATGCTGCCCCTAACATTTAAGGCCATCTGTATAACTACTCGTTGGCAGTTATATTCACTGATTTACTGTTATACGAATTGTTTATTTCCATATTTTATTTATAAATACTAAATTCACCAATTCAATTCCAGACTCTATGGACCGTGGGCAATAATCCTGCCTTAAAAATTCTCATCCACCATCCCAGAATCAAACCACACACTAACCAGTCAGAAAGTAACATTTTTGTGACCAAATATTGTCGTTTTCACGAGAAAAAAAGGTAGTTCATGTAATTAAAGTGAGGTTCAAGATACGTGTAATAAAGCAAGAAACGAGGTCTAAGAGTGGGATTTAACCATTCCATTTGTATAAAAGCACTGCTTCAACGGTAACCAGGTTGAAAATATTCTTGTCTTCAGCTCGTGCCATTGTGAAATGATGCACGCAAAATTCTCTTTTGATTTTTGTGTGAAATGAGGCTCTATGAAAAAAAACTCGTTCTTTTTAAAATAACTGCTGCCTTTTTTATTTTACCACTCTTGACGTGTTTTTCTCTCTCCTGGCTGGCATTATTTGGGCAAACGACTACGTTGTTTTTCTAGTCGACGTATTATCACACAATATTGGTACTCGTCCTGCAGAAATATAACTGCAAAGCTTGGAAAAGTTGATTCATCATCTCAGTTTTAGAGGTATTTTAAATACAGCATCTGTGCAACAGGAATGTCGACTCAACGCTCTAAATTGGGACCCGGGAACACGGTGATGCAATGCAGGCGAGAGGAAAATTAAATCCACCAGATCAAGCGTATGCAGGGAACTTCATTCCAGAACTTCTTGGAACGTCCACGTCAGTGGTCCACCTCCACGAAGCCCCCTCAGAGACAATAAAAAGCAATACCAAATCTTCTGATATTAACCCTTCACTTTTATAGTAACTTTTTGGAGGGAGGGCAGCATTTAGGATATCCTTAATATAGTAAAAATAAAAATCTTATGTTCTGATTGCTTTGATTTTTACTTTCTCTGCTGGCACTTCATATTTTGAGCTCCTATAGCACAAAAGAAAACATTTTTAGAAATGTGATGTTGGAATAAACTGCATAACTTGAAAACAAATGTGGTAACTCTAAGCTCTGTGGACCTTGTACTCATTTGAACATCATATCATTCATTGTCCGATATGACTTAACGTTGGAGGTTTTCCCTTATCCTGAAAGATGAATGTCTGGTAACTCTAAGCTCTATGTACCCTGTACTCATTTGAAAATCATTTCATTTATCGTTCGATATGACTTAACGTTGGAGGTTTTCCCTTATCCTGAAAGATGAATGTTTGGTAACTATAAGCTCTATGTACCCTGTACTCATTTGAACATCATTTCATTCATCGTCCGATATGACTTAACGTTGGAGGTTTTCCCTTATACTGAAAGATGAATGTCTAATAACTCAATGCTCTGTGGACCTTGTACTCATTTGAACATCATTTCATTCATTGTCCGATATGACTTAACGTTGGAGGTTTTCTCTTATCCTGAAAGATGAATATCTGGTAACTCTAAGCTCTATGTACCCTGTACTCATTTTAACATCATTTCATTCATCGTCCGATATGACTTAAAGTTGGAGGTTTTCCCTTATACTGAAAGATGAATGTCTAATAACTCTAAGCTCTATGTACCCTGTACTCATTTGAACATCATTTCATTCATTGTCCGATATGACTTAACGTTGGAGGTTTTCTCTTATCCTGAAAGATGAATATCTGGTAACTCTAAGCTCTATGTACCCTGTACTCATTTTAACATCATTTCATTCATCGTCCGATATGACTTAAAGTTGGAGGTTTTCCCTTATACTGAAAGATGAATGTCTAATAACTCTAAGCTCTATGTACCCTGTACTCATTTGAACATCATTTCATTCATCGTCCGATATGACTTAACGTTGGAGGTTTTCTCTTATCCTGAAAGATGAATGTCTGGTAACTCTAAGCTCTATGTACCCTGTACTCATTTCATCATCATTTCATTCATTGTCCGATATGACTTAACGTTGGAGGTTTTCCCTTATCCTGAAAGATGAATGTCTTGTAACTCTAAGCTCTATGTACCCTGAACTCATTTGAACATCATTTCATTCATCGTCCGATATGACTTAGCGTTGGAGGTTTTCTCTTATCCTGAAAGATGAATGTCTGGTAACTCTAAGCTCTATGTACCCCGTACTCATTTGAACATCATTTCATTCATCGTCCGATATGACTTAACGTTGGAGGTTTTCCCTTATCCTTAAAGATGAGTGTCTGGTAACTCTAAGCTCTATGTACCCTGTACTCATTTGAACATCATTTCCTTCATCATTCACTATGACTGAATGTAGGACGTTAATGAAAAAGAAAATGGGACATGAGTACGTTCCAGAAAATTCCCAAAACTATCCTTTGAGATATGTTGACTTCACGACGGTGGGAGGATATCTTACAAACAAGTAATAATTAGGGTGGCGCTTCGCTAGGAACTTTAAACCCAAGCACATTAGGGTGTGCTTTGTCATTGATGGACGAGTTACATAAACAAACAAGCGCTTACCTCGACGTAGCGGCGGAGTTCTGTACCTGACAGACTCATTTTGTTGTAGTTGTATGTTGGTTTTTTTTTTATTGTAATGGCGTAATGGGTGTTTTCCGAGCGTAACATAGCGTTCGGGTGATTCATCCGGTAGAGAAAGTTGGGTGAGGTCTGTAACAATAAGAATGGAATAAAAACAAAGGAAATGGTGAACCAGCGTCCGTTGTGGCAGCCACATACCAAGATAGAATTGTGTTAACTGGAGTCCCAGACGCTTTACGCCCATAATGATGTATTTCAGGTCTAATCTATACTAATATTGTAAAACCAGGGAGTTTGTAAATAGTTCCGCCACACAATGTTGTCACAATGTTTTCTATATTTCGTGGAGCAGTTTTTATCCACCTCTTTTGGCTGAGACCAGTAAAAGCAAATTTGACATGTACGTTTTTGAAGCTGTGAAGCAGAAAACGTTCAGTTAATTCGTTACAGTTTTTTTTAGATAACAAAACAAACATTTTTTTTTTTTTCATAAAAAGAATAATTGTGGCTGGAGGAGGATTTTTTTTTAAGAATTTTGTCGCATTTTCGAATTATATTGAACTTAAATATCAGGTACACAGTTTTTTGGACTTTCTTTTCTGCTTTCTCTTTCTTTATTTTCATTTTTATCATTATTTTAAGTGTTGGTCATACATGCACACTGCGATGGCTTTTGCAGTTTTGTTTTGAAGGAAAGCTAGTTGACTTCTACCTGACACAGGCAAGTTGAAGGAACAGTATAAGACTTCCGGGAGCTCACAAAATCTCAAAACTTATTTTGATGATTTCTCGAGATAATTTTTAGCTTCTTCATTACGTACAAAATAGGCAGAGAATGTATTGCTTTCTACTCGGGATGGCTTCTCAATACCTGCGATACCTCGATGCTCCGGATATTTGCGTGGTATCGACATCGAACGATACTTCAGAAAATTCACTCGGTACTGTTTTGATACTTGGGTGGTGATTCTGCAATGTTTATTTCATTTTACAATCACAAAATATTATTGCGGCAAATAGAACATTACAAATCCCGAGAAATTGTCAGGAAATGTGGTACCTGTACAGTAACATTATACAAGAAAATAATCGTGTGTCAACTGTCAGTTAACAGTTCACAAGAAGAAATCACTACATATCTCACCTCCTCTTTCTAGTACACTGCATTACTGCAAAACAAATTCAACATTTCCAGAACTAAATATTTGTGTATTCCACCTACAACAGTTTTCTCTGAAAGACAGGCCGCGCCGTGGCTCAGTGGTTAGACCGCTTGGCTCTCACCAAGGCGGCCCGGGTTCGATCCCAGGCGATCGCAAAGTGAGATTTGTGATGGACAACACGCTGCTGTGGCGGGTTTTCTCCGGGATCTCCGGTTTCCCCCGTCATCTCATTCCACCGGTGCTCCATCTTCATCTCATGTATCATCAGTGTCATCGTCTGCGGTGCCGTATGTAGTAAAAGCGGGCGTTAAATACTACACACTTTTCCGAAAGACTATTTAGTACAGCAGGACTCATATGTGACAGATAAAGAAGTAGACTTGACCTCGAAACAGTGAAAATCCTAGTATTTTTGAACAAAAACTTATAAAAGTGGACTGTCTTGCTTTTAAATGTCTAATGCAGAATTTAAAAAAAAAGAACACTGATGGTTTTAAGTTTTGTCTCATTAAATATTTACACCCATTTAATTTTGTTGGCATTACACAGTTCTACCAACATTCTGTTTTGTATTGAATCTAGAAGTAGAAATGACGGTATCGAGTATCAAATGTTGGATATCGTTGAAAATATCCTGTATCGGTATTGAGTATCGAGAAAAACTAGTATTGATCCATCCCTACTTAGTACTCAGAAATATGCTTTGAGATCTCAGCGAAATGTACGTTTTTGAGATCCTCCTGAATAACAAATGCATGTTTAGAAAAAGATCCGCGCGCACGTCTATAAATGTATGCGATGTAATTACACTATTCAATTTGAAGAAGAGTTTATCTTTTAAGTGTTATAAAACTTTATAGTGATCTAAATTACTTTTTATTCGATATATTTAAATGATAATTCGGTTGAATGCCAAACTTAGTATTTGAGTTGAAGTAACTTTCTAAAATACGAGTCTGAAGTCCCCCTCATTATGAAGTAATTTTGTATATAACTGGTACATGTTAAGCCATAGACGAGAACTTGCTCCGCAGATAATAAGAGCTCTTTAAAAATTTGATTTATTTCCAGTAACTTTCCTCTACCATAAGCCATTTCCGGGATATCCGTTTATTAAATAAACTTACATTAGAATAGTTTGTATATACCAATAAACGGTACAGCACAGAGAACTTAATGGGAATGTAACACGTAACTTTTTTTAAAGCAGTGTAGCACTTTTTCTGTCAAAGTGGCATAAAAATATTATTTTTCTTGTCCCATCTTTAGTTCCTCTATATTGCAATGTTTGCTTATAAAACTATATACAGCTTTAAAAAATTTTTACAGTAAAAATGCTAATGCGATCATAATAGAAACATTGACTATTTCTAGTAGATGAAGAAGGTCTTTAAATGTTTTCCTCAGGGAATCCGATGCCTTGCTCTAATTGGTTCATTAGAATATTTTTGGTTGAACTAGTCGAGTCTTTCAGAAACTATGAAAGTAATTGTTCATGCAGTCTTTAAGTTTGGTTTGAAACGCGGTCTGTATATAAGAATAATAATTAATGAACAATTGCTAGTGTAAAAGGCATAGGAAGTTACACTGTTTACCTTGCTTTGTCTTTTAATTTCTTCATTTCCATTTGAGCAGACTTGTGTTTTTGCAGCGTTTACGATACAAACAAATCGTGCTTTGCAAGGAAATTGTGAAATTTCTTTGAGAACTTTCTCCCACAGGCTTGCTAGTGCCTCGTCATCGATAAATTGAAGTCGTCAACAAACTTTGTGCTCTCTCTGGAACTGTCGACGCCTCCCCCCCCCCCCCCAAATAAAAGTTGGATCCCAATAGAGCATCAGATAGAAACATTGAAGATTCTTGGTTCAAAATTCGGTCATGCGCTTTGCATTTGAAATATGATTCCATCACTTAAAGGTATTGCGTACAGTTTGATATCTGAACCCCAAATGGATCCATTCAAGAGGAAACAAAGGGGGCTTATGCCCCCATAGACACTTTACCTAACAATTATCCCAGAGGGAAGTATTTCTTCATAAATGAAATGTTAATGTTTTCAAAAAGACATTTTCTTAAGAAATCTGACACATAAAGTTTCAAACATGTGGCCACTTCGATTCTAGTGTACCTTTCAAAATGTTTTACTAATGTTACCATTTCCATTCCTTGTAGAAATAACTCCTCCTGCACTTACAATTTCATGCGAAAGTGGGGAGGGTAGATTTGCCTACACTAATAAGAATACTGGTGGGATAAGTTGTTGGTTTTTTTTTTTTTTTTTTTTTTTTTTTTTTTTTTGCTTGTTCCATTTATACCCCGCCTTCAACTACTATGGCCATATCGGCGGCCGTTCTCCTTTGGAACATACCGAAGGTGTTAACACGTTATCTTTGTTTTTGATCATTTCATCACGCACACATTCACACTCTCATTCATACTTCCAGACTCTGGGGAAGATGGGGAATTATCTTGGTCGGAGAAAAATCCCCACCCCCACCGCCGGGAATCGAACCCGGGACCCCTAGCACGGCAGGGATAAGTTTTGTTTCATTAAATATGCGCACCTATTTAATTTTATTGTCATTACACAGTTCTACCAACATTCTATTTTGTATTGCAACCAGAAGTAGAAATGACGATATCGAGTATCGAAGTATCGCGGAAAATATCGAGAATCGAGTATAAAAAGACTGGAATGGACACATCCCTAGTTAATTTCTTGAGTGTTCTAGGGAAATCTTTGCAAGAGCGTCTTCTATGGGTTTTTGCAATGGTGGTTGCAGTAGATGTTGCTCATTATTCGAAGAGATAATGCTAGCTAAGAGTTGTGCAATTGAAAACTTAAAAAAGTGTCATTGGAATCTTGGTGGACAAAATATCCTGTGTGGAAATAGCAATAAGGTGGAAGGAAGGCAGTCAGTTCCTTCAGGTGGAGAGAGAGGGTTGTAAGCCAGGTGGTGGTGGTGGAGGTTGCACCACGCCGGTTGGTTCCCTGTGAGTCACTGCGATGTTGCCATCTCTCCCCCTGATCCCGAACCGTCGGTCGGGGCATCAGAGCACGCAGTCGTTTGTTGTCCTTCGTGCTAGGAAGGAGTGTGTAGTGTTTTCTGTATCCTCGGGCATCGCCACGCCCTGAAGCGATCTGCTCGTCGTGCCGGCCTTTGAGGTAAGACAACACCACAGTGCACGTTGGTGGGCTATCTGCCGTAATGTTGGACCGGACTCTTCAGGAAAATCCGTCTCGCACAACGGAACCGGGAAGAAACATTTCCCGATCCAAACAGATAAAGCAATGACAAGAAACTACTACACCGTGAATTTATCAAGCTATTTGAAGTTACTCAAAATTTTTTAACTGTGTGATACCCAATTTGAAAATTTAATGAATCAGTTTTCTTGAGCTGTGACAAAAAACGGCGTGTTTTTATCAAGACATTCAGCAGTTTCTTGTACTTCCGATGTCGAAATGGAAGACAGTTGAAATGATTACGCAGACAGCGAGATTGTTGAGATAGAATTTTGATCAGTTAATAATTATTTGCGTAATTTCTAAGAGCGATAGGCAAAATATTGCAATTTCGATACGAGTAAGAATATGTATTTTCTCAGTAATGAATAATTGTTTTTAATTATGATCATGACATTTTATTTAATGCTGAAGTGGGTATATAAAAATTAACTACAAGTATCGTAAAGAAATGATAGCTCTAGGGATGTGTCCTCGATTCTTGCGATACCTTCATACTCACGATACTTAAGTGGTCATTCTGCAGTTATTTTACTTTAGTCGCAGACTACTATCAGGAATGTGGTATCTGTACAGTAACATTATACAAGAAAATAATCGTGTGTCAACTGTCAGTTAACAGTTCCCAAGAAGAAATCACTACACATCTCACCTCCTCTGTCTAGTACACTGCATTACTGCAAAACAAATTCAACATTTCCAAAACTTAAATATTTGTGTATTCCATCAGCAACAGTTTTCTCTGAAAGACTATTTAGTACAGCAGGACTCATATGTGACAGAAAAAGTAGACTTGACCCGAAAGAGTGAAAATGCTCGTATTTTTTAACAAAAACTTATAAAAGTGGACTGTTTTGCTTTTAAATGTCTAATGTAGAGTTTAAAAATAAGAACCTGGTGATTTTAAATTTTGTCTCATTGAATATGTGCACCTATTTAATTTTATTGGCATTACACAGTTCTACCAACATTGTATTTTGTATTGAAACTAGAAGTAGAAATGACGGCATCGGGAAAAACGGGTATCGACCTATGGGTAGTTCAAAAGATTACTGAGAGAGATTGTTGAAATAGAATCTCGATTAATCAATAGGTATTTGCACAAAATCTACGAGCCATAGGCAAGAGATTGGACTTTTAATATGAGTAAGAATATGTATTTTCCCAGCAATGAATCATTTATTTTTTCCTAACTTATGGCCATGACATTATTTTGATTTAATGTTGGAGTAGGTATGTAAACACTAATGGATACAGGTATTGTAAACAAATGATAGTTCTATTTTGTTTGTTGTGAATTTATATTCGAAGGTGAAATATCTTATATTTTATCTAAAACTTCGATGTCAAACTACCCTCAAAAATATTTTAAAGAGAAGTCTGTAGTATGTGAACAACATAAAGAATAACAGCTGATAAATACCAAATTTGGTATATAAGTACGTATTCTCCCACCCCAAACTATACTTATATGAAAGATTTATCGAAATTTATAATTTTTGTTAATTGCTTTAACAATTTTATTAAACTACTACACATTAAAGATTTGCGTGACAAATCAAACTATATCTTGAATATTTCTGAGAACAAAATGTGAGGTCATCATTCGGTAGCTATTCTACGTAAGTGATGAATCACGAGAGACGGAAAAAGCGTACTAAACAGCAGATCTCTTCAGAATACACAATTTATTCCAAATGACTTGATTCTAGTATACTCATTACTGGGTTATTTCGTTAATAATGCTTTGATTTGTACAGCGTTTTGTCATTTTTCTGGCCTGCTGATGTTCATCTATTTTGCGATTGCATACAAGTGGGGAGTTGTAACATTTGACAATCGCAATTCACTTTAAGGTTATAATCAAATATATCTCGATTAAAATGGCGTAGATAAAAGGAAACGGTTTCGTAAGAATAATTTCTATACTCACAAATAGACGACGGGACAGAGTGTCGTGTGAATGTAACATCAGATTTTAAATGCCTATAAATGGACTCAAATACGTCGAGGTATGAGATTTGGTATGTTATTTAGTGTTACGCTGTTATCTAAGAATTGCAAGATTTTATTTCTTGGTATATGTCAACTAAGTAGTATGAAAGTTATGTACTAATTGAAGCCAGAAATTCCAGTTTCAGTATTGTTTTCATTTTGGAAGCAAGATATTTCGAATATGAAACTAATTGTGATACTGATTGCGTCATTGAAACTTCGAGGTTATGAAATTACCTACTTCTTGAGATTTCATGTCGTAAAATGCACAAATTGACATCTATATTGGATGGAATATTAGGTTAGGTGGAAAAGCTAACGAACCAAATTCAGTACGTTATTTTGTTAATACACAGTTAACAAGGAGGAAGTGAGAGTGGAAATTTGTTTACGTTGAGTTTTGTGCACCATTCGACCAAATATTCCATTCCACTGCAAAGAATTTGACGACCTGGCAATGCATATCTGCTTAGTTCGCCATAAACACTGATGTCAGGAACCTAATTGGAAAATCAGCTACTCAAACGTTGACACCGAAGATCTGAAGGACCTTTTAGTCATTTATCCTTTTTTGGGAGTTCACCCTAAATTACTGTTTACGTGGAAAACTCTAATTTTCACAAAATGTCTTGTAACGGTTTGTTAAATTAAGAACTCGTTCCTTGGAAATTAATTTTATTTAATAGTTAAATTATAATATGCAGATAAAAAGTTACTTTACAGTAAACGTAGGGCTGTTTTAAGCACACAGATTAGTTGAAATATTTCTGTGGCGTCATTTGTTTGAGGGACTGTCTCTATTCAGTTGTTTTTTGCCAAAGTTTTTCGTGGAAAGATATGAAGTGTCAAGGTCGCGGTCAGCTTGTAAATATGTGACTCGATTTTGTTTCATTTTTATCTTAGGCTTTGTTAATAATAGCTTGTAGAGGCATATAAAATGTTGGTGAGTAAAGAATGTAATATGAACGTAACACAAAGTTTCCTTTGTTTTTATAAGGGGTACCATTTTTATTCCGCCACATGTCATGCAAAGCGTGTTCTGAAATCTTCCACATAGAGCTTAACCACATTGAAGGAGGTAATACGTTACTCTTGTGTGTTTTTGTGCCACGGTTGAACCGAACCTGCCCAAGGCACAGTGAGATCCGACATAACAGCTGGAGTGCAGAGACAGTAAGGCTCTCACCCCTCTAGCTTAGAGGGTTGGAAGGGGAACCCTCTGGTTTTGGGTTCACTGAACTCTCTCGTGGTGGCACATTTTGACGAGACCAAATCGTTATCTGTAGAAAGAGGCAGATTGTCTCTGTGAACTGTCGGATACAGTGCTAACTTCCAAATGCAGCTCCCTAGTTCGATCCCTGGGAATTTTTGTTGGCCAGCGTAAACAAACCCAAAGTTTACAGAAATTGTAAACATGGGAACTTCATTCCCGACGAGCAATCGTTCAAAACTCTGTAGGTGTTAAATGCCCCAACCAATTAAAACATTTTAGGAGGTAAATTAAAATAAAATTCTCTTTTTTTAGTACGAGAGGAAATACATATGTGAAGAATATCTAGCTGAATACTTAAGAAGATTAATTCCTTCTAAATGTTTCTTTGCGTCAAATCAATGTCCGTTTTAACAACAATTTTAATTGTACTATGTCTAAATAATGTTTCGCTTATGAAATTAGTTATAAAGTTGTAGGTGTTTTCAGAACCACAACAATATTATAAAATGAATACAATTAAAAGTCTTGTATAACGCCTCTTGATATAACTAAAGTTCTTTGGCTCGGAGCTCTAAAGCTTTTCACACGCCAGTAATGTCCACCTCTGTGGCATAGGTGGTCTGCCTCGCGTTCAGGAGGTCCCGAGTTCAAATCTGCCAGGGTATCTGGATAAGGTTTTTTCGGGGGTTTCTCTTACCGTAAAAGATGAATGTCGGGTAACTGTAAACTCTGCTGACTTTGGGCGTGACTATCATTTAACGTCCCATATGACTTAACGCGGAGGACGTAAATTGATTAAAAAAAAAACATTTCGTGCAAAATAGTGTTTTGTTACTAAGTTTGATTCATAGATTGTTTACTTCAACAGATGAATGTTTTGTGTGTATGTGTTTGGGGGGGGGGAGCTGGCTTTTGACCTTGCTGTAATAAAATATAACTGCGAGTTCTTAAAACCTCAGTGTGTTGTAATATGTGAGAATGAAGCGAGTAAAGCTATCAGTTTAGTTCTGGATAGTTCGCTTCATATATTTCAGCGATCATTGAGGAAGACTTAGAGAAATAAGTAGAATTGTAACACGCTTCTCTAAATCATGTATTGAAGTGCTTGTTGACTCTCGGACCATTCAATTCAGGTGGACTATTCCTCTGCGATAATTGGTTAACTAGATGACGAGCCTTCCACTGTGTCATTCAGAAAGTATCTCTGACTTTTACTATGACTTGACGGCAGGGCTACCAACGTTTAAATGTAAAAACTTGTAGCAGCCACTCACAAATAATACTTAATAACCAGAGTTAGAAAGTTCTAAGCACAGGACGGAAGGAAATAAGGTTGAAATATTACTGGGCCATAGACATCGCAAGTAACCTCTTTCGCCTAGTTGCTGTTGTCCGCATTCTTTTTAGCGAAAAATGGCGTAAGTGTGGATAACTTGAAGTCAGCTGTCTAAGAATTCCTTTGCCTAATAATCACGTTTATTTTTATACTACTTAAAAATATCGATGACTAGAGCCAGGATTAGAACACGCGTGTTTCTCGATCTACTCATCGTGAATCTGTGAACTGGTGTCATAGAATTAAACACATCTTCTCTGTGACTTGGGGGAAATGTTCAGACCCGCCGCATTTCTTCATAAACTGGAGCGACAGAATGAACCCATTTATCCGAATTTTAGTTTTATTAAACTAAATTACTATGGGGTAACAAATCACGGTCAGTTAAATGTTATTAGTTCTTTCAAAGCGTTGTTTCCATCACGATGTTTAGTTTCACTCTAGAGACTATCAGATTCAGGCACTTTCTTTATTTCGAAGCGATTGTCAATTATTCCAAGTTTTTTACATCCATCATTATTCAGTTCACTGAGGTTAATTCTAGACACAGTTGCTCCGAAAGAAAAGTGGAAAGAGATTTGTAGGGATATGTGATGAATGCTTCAGAGGGAAGAAGACATCTTGAGGGTAAAAAAAAAAAAAAAAAAAACTCTTATTTGAGTCAGGTTTGGAAGCAAGGGCAGACAGTAATTCATATCACCTCAGATGTCACAATTAAATCTATCTAGATCGCAATTTACTGTCCCCAGTACAAGAGCGAATGCTTTCTAAGAGGTCTAAACCTTCTGAAACTCTAGTCGTAATTTTTCTGTCACAACGCTAGAGTTGTAGATATGAACACGTAGTGATGGCAGCGTGTTAACCGCTCGGTCATGCTTTGACAGCACTCGGAGGATGGCGCCACTCGGAAACGCGGTTCGGATGCCCTGCCCAGTTTCTCCGTAACTGTTTAGTTCCTCTTCCCTCTCATATGTTAGATTCCCTTCACTGACAAACACTACAACAGGGATATACTTTTAGTTCGTATCGTACGTGTACGTGAATAAACATTAAAATTCTGGATTTCAGTTAATTTCTTAAAAAGAAACCAAGAGCCGAAATATAATATATTTGCCATATTTTTTTTTAAATTAACTTGATCACATCTTGTACTACACTTTACAATAACCCTGTATATAAGACGCAAGTGGATGTATGTGATTGTATTCATTATGTTGTTTTATCTCCGTTTTTCTTTGTTTATTTACTGACCCAGAATTGAATTTCTTGGAGTTATTAGTGCCTTTATAGTTGCTTTTAATTTCTAAAATATGGTATTCCTTTGTGATAAATATAGACAAAATATGTTTCATGTCACTATGGGAAAAGGTATTATTTACGTTTTGCTGTGAATAGAATTCAATACACGTGACAAAACAGTTTTCTTATTTTTAAGATTTTAAATGTTCTTTTCACTAGCACTGAACCAGGCTTTCCAGATACTAGTTTTCTTTGAAACATATTTACAAAATCCGTGCCACCCTTTACAGGAAATTTTAAGTTGGGAAATGTTTTCCGCAAACTTAACGCTTTTAAGGCAATGTTGATTAAGCATTGCAAGAAGGCAACCAGAAACTTGTTTTCTTTCCCCCTAAGTTTAGTGTTTCACAGTGATTTAAAGTCTTAATACTGGATGTAATTTGCTTTTTTTAATTGCTCCATTTATATCCCGCCTTTTAATCTTAGTTGGTGGGAATTTTTCACTAACCAGCCGGAAATGAAACCCGGCACACCCCACTCCCCAATGTAATTTGTTGTACTTTACTTGGGCAAAACTTTACAGGGGCTTTTCTTAAATAATGAGTATAAATTTGCCCCAAAACTCTTGGTTTGACTTTAATGATTTCGTAACTGATTGAGACAATGTCATTTTTGGCTAATTTTTCTTCGTAGTTTCCCTGTCCCTAATGGTGGATACACTCTTGTTCATCAGCCTCTTTTATCACTATTATACGTCCTCCAACGTTGTCATACCGGAGGATGTATGAAATGTTCAAATGAGTACAGGGTACATAGAGCTTAGAGTTACCAGACATTCATCTTTCAGGATAAGAGAAAACCTCCAACGTTAAGTCATATTGGACGATGAATGAAATGATGTTGAAATGAGTACAGGGTACATAGAGCTTAGAGTTACCAGACATTCATCTTTTAGGATAAGAGAAAACCTCCAACGTTAAGTCATATTGGACGATGAATGAAATGATGTTCAAATGAGTACAGGGTACATAGAGCTTAGAGTTACCAGACATTCATCTTTCAGGATAAGAGAAAACCTCCAACGTTAAGTCATATCGGGCGATGAATGAAATGATGTTCAAATGAGTACAGGGTACATAGAGCTTAGAGTTACCTGACATTCATCTTTCAGGATAAGAGAAAACCTCCAACGTTAAGTCATATCGGACGATGAATGAAATGATGTTGAAATGAGTACAGGGTACATAGGGCTTAGAGTTACCAGACATTCATCTTTCAGGATAAGAGAAAACCTCAAACGTTAAATCATATCGGACGATAAATGGAATGATGTTCAAATGAGTACAGGGTACATAGAGCTTAGAGTTACCTGACATTCATCTTTCAGGATAAGAGAAAACCTCCAACGTTAAGTCATATCGGGCGATGAATGAAATGATGTTCAAATGAGTACAGGGTACATAGAGCTTAGAGTTACCTGACATTCATCTTTCAGGATAAGAGAAAACCTCCAACGTTAAGTCATATCGGACGATGAATGAAATGATGTTGAAATGAGTACAGGGTACATAGGGCTTAGAGTTACCAGACATTCATCTTTCAGGATAAGAGAAAACCTCAAACGTTAAATCATATCGGACGATAAATGGAATGATGTTCAAATGAGTACAGGGTACATAGAGCTTAGAGTTACCTGACATTCATCTTTCAGGATAAGAGAAAACCTCCAACGTTAAGTCATATCGGGCGATGAATGAAATGATGTTCAAATGAGTACAGGGTACATAGAGCTTAGAGTTACCAGACATTCATCTTTCAGGATAAGAGAAAACCTCCAACGTTAAGTCATATCGGACGATAAATGGAATGATGTTCAAATGAGTACAGGGTACATAGAGCTTAGAGTTACCAGACATTCATCTTTCAGGATAAGAGAAAACCTCCAACGTTAAGTCATATCGGGCGATGAATGAAATGATGTTCAAATGAGTACAGGGTACATAGAGCTTAGAGTTACCTGACATTCATCTTTCAGGATAAGAGAAAACCTCCAACGTTAAGTCATATCGGGCGATGAATGAAATGATGTTCAAATGAGTACAGGGTACATAGAGCTTAGAGTTACCAGACATTCATCTTTCAGGATAAGAGAAAACCTCCAACGTTAAGTCATATCGGACGATGAATGAAATGATGTTCAAATGAGTACAGGGTACATAGAGCATAGAGTTACCTGACATTCATCTTTCAGGATAAGAGAAAACCTCCAACGTTAAGTCATATCGGACGATAAATGGAATGATGTTCAAATGAGTACAGGGTACATAGAGCTTAGAGTTACCAGACATTCATCTTTCAGGATAAGAGAAAACCTCCAACGTTAAGTCATATCGGACGATGAATGAAATGATGTTCAAATGAGTACAGGGTACATAGAGCATAGAGTTACCTGACATTCATCTTTCAGGATAAGAGAAAACCTCCAACGTTAAGTCATATCGGACGATGAATGAAATGTTCAAATGAGTACAGGGCACATAGAGCATAGAGTTACCTGACATTCATCTTTCAGGATAAGAGAAAACCTCCAACGTTAAGTCATATCGGACGATGAATGAAATGATGTTCAAATGAGTCCAGGGTACATAGAGCTTAGAGTTACCAGACATTCATCTTTCAGGATAAGGGAAAACCTCCAACGTTAAGTCATATCGGACGATGAATGAAATGATGTTCAAATGAGTACAGGGCACATAGAGCTTAGAGTTACCAGACATTCATCTTTCAGGATAAGAGAAAACCTCCAACGTTAAGTCATATCGGACGATGAATGAAATGATGTTCAAATGAGTCCGGGGACCCTAGAACTTAGAGTTAACTCATATTTCTCTTTCAGGATAAGGGAAAACCTTATCCAAACCTTACCCTGAGCGGGATTCGAACTTGGAACTTCCTGAACGTGAGGCAGACACGCTACCACCTACGCTACAGAGGCGGGTAGCCTCTTAGTGAATCACATTTCTGTAACATTAACTTACTAAGAAGCTTAATGTGTGTCACACATTAAGGATGAACTTAAGTTGACAATTCTACTTTTTGTGGTGCTGAATCAGTGAAATCGTTGGAAATACCAACAGGGTGGCCTATGTGATGATGAACGGCCTAATGAAAACTCCAACAAGGTCTTATCTCAGTGACCACAGACAGTCCCGTCGCGTCATGTCATGTACAGTATTTTTAGCACGCGATGACCTTCTGTCTTCCAGATCAATTTTATCGATGTCTCGCTAATTAATTGGCTTGCGGACGACACTGTAATGTTATCTGCCAACAACACGGCTTGGGGTTCTGCTAGCCATTGAAAACCTTCCTGTCTACCTTCAACTTTTAAATTTATTTCCAGTCGAAAACTGGTAATCCGCATTGTACCTGATTCCAGTTTACATACATCTCAAATGATAAGTACCAAAATTGTTACTGAATTTCAGCATCGTACAAAGATTTATTGACAGATTTTGAGGAATCCTCCCGTCTTTTCTTGTTAAATATAGCTAATATTTTGATTTAAATACTGTGTTTAAGACATTTACATGATGAAAGGAATATCCTCAATCTTCTGGGAATAATGTGAGGAATTTTTAATTATGAATAATTCGTATAGCTGTTGGACCGTAACCAAATCATACTTCACAAAAAATGAGTTCCTTAAAATATACAGTTTGTCAAACATGTTCGTAGCATAAAACATTTCCAAGTTATTAGTTTGTTATCGGTTTGAATTTTGAGATACTTATATTTTTCAATAATTAATGTTTTTACTGAAGATTTTATACATAAAATGATCGAAAATCTTAAATATAAAAAAATTAAATGATGTTTCTACCCTTAACTGAGTAAAAGATAATTGTATTTTTAAAAACTTTAATTACCATCCTTGGATAATAAAAATTTAAAGATATTTTAAAAGAATTTGCTATTATCTCGGTTCCTCAAAATAAATATAATATAAAAATTTATCTTTTTTTTTTTTTTTTTCTAAAACATAAAATTTAAGATAGGAAAAGTCTGACATTTTCGTATCAATTTAATTCTTTAGATTGGGACCGGGTTTATATTAGAATCAAACGTTTATTGCAAATGAATGCGAAGGAACATTTTAGCAATATTAGGTATAAACTGATTGATAAATCAGCGGTGGCAGATCATTTTTGTTCATTTAACCATGAAATAAATCCAGATGTTAAACTATATTTAAGTAGTTAAATGGATCGATACATTTAATGTTTTGGGAGAAAATATTTATCTTGAAAAATAGAAATCGCGTGATGGAGTTTGAAGTACCGCCAATTGATTGTACACAGAAATTTGTTTTGCTTCCAGTAGGTAGCAGTACGATAGCGAACAATCCCATCACCTAGCGGCAGTAATCACATGAAAATAAACAGTAAACAAAGTTAAGGATGCAATAGATATATTGCAAAATGTGGCAAATTTATTTTATTGTAATATTTTATTGCTTCACTATTTGTTGCCTCTGTTTTTACGCGTTGTAAACGTTCACAATATAAGCCTAGGAAAGGTAGAGGCAGATGGAAAAATTCAATCTTTGACCTACACATGACAATTCATTTTTCAATATACGCTTTAATACCGCTCTGTCTTCACTTCAAAGCTATGTGATAGATTGGCAGATGCTTGGCGCCTCGGCCTTATGCAAGGAGCCGAGTCTCTGAAGTGAATTAACAAGAATTCGAATCTTTTGTGTGTATGTTTTCTTTTTATTATTGTTACTTTAATAGCACTGCCGTATGTTTTTCTTGTTAAAGATAAATATTTTCAACACATTCATTTATAAAAACTCATAATATATTCTTGTTATTTTCAAAATAAATGCAATGCAATGCTATTAGAACATTCGGGTTATGACTGGTGCTGGCATACATATAATGCGAAGTATCCTCTCGTGAAAATTTCACTCGACATTTGGTCTCATTCATGCCCCGCAGTAATCGAAGCAGAAGGTTTACATACCCTATACTAAGTTAATTAACATTTTTATTTGACTTTACGTATAGGAATCAAAAACAGAGTAGAGTGTTTTTATGTGTGAGCATAAATGCCATAAAATAAACTTTATCAATTGAAAGTTACATTACATTGTGCGTCATACACAATTGGTATTTCTACAATAAAAAAGAACTAAATGATGAGGATTCCAATCTTTGTAGGTCTATATAGTCCTTACATACTCGTCTATTACAGCCCCGCGATTAGAAACTGAGACTCAATTGTGAGAGGATTTAGTAGAACGAAACTAAAGAGACGTTTTCCGTGACACCATTGTAAATCGACCGTGGAAACGACGTTGACGAGAGACACCAGAATTTCTCATTAAGAAATTTATTAAATGTCTGCGGAGTAATAAACGTACTTCAGTTTTTTACAGCAGTGTGT